>CABFOV010000697.1:0-16629 GCA_902141375.1 Timema poppense
TGAGCCTTGGTGAGTTAGACAACCTCCATATTACTAGGTTGTAGTGTGTTGCATATCCTTTGTTTGGAACATCGTTACAGTCATAACAGCCCATTTACGTTGAAATAAAGCACAAATTTATTTATATGAATGAAGAAATATTGTCTGATCTGATAATGAATTAAAATGAATTTCCTTATAGTACTGAACATATTTCATTATAATTCTTTAAGTCGAGTTGAATAAATCTTCGTTCTTCAATGTTCACCAAGATGGCTATAAAGATAGCACGTTAGTAAATATCATCATGGTGGTCAATTAATTTGGCCAACCAAAGTTGTAAAATAAGTAATAAAACTATCTTATTGTTGATTCATTTCAATGCATGTATTCATATTAAAGAAATATGTTTACATCAGTAGAAATTGATGTGATGAATTAGCACTTCAAATATAGATTCTAAGTCTTTTCAAATAAGGGTTTGAAGAAATTTAACGCAATTAGAGTTAATTGATGTAAAGGTTTACGCTTACCAGGAAATGATGAATTAGGTAAAATACATGACTTGTAGATCAAACAAAATTAATTAAGGTTTCTGAAACCTGTCTTCCTCAGATACTTAGATCTCTTAACACTGCTGGGATGGTCAATATCGGGTTTTATAACATTTTTATATCAACCTTTGAATTTAATCACACGGCTATAAGCGTTTTTACAAGGAGATTCCTATAGTTGAATTATGGGATTATATTTCCAAAAGATTCTTCCAATCATAACATGGTATTAGATACTAAAATTAATTCAAAAATATTAAGTTTGATCTATAAGTTCCGAAGGGCTAATTAAATTATCTTTAAATAGCAAATTAAAATACAATTTTTCCATTCATTAAAATTGAAATATGTAATTAAACTATAAAACATCTAAACCTTGAGTCTTTATTAAAATAAGCAAATTATAAGAATTAGACAAAACACTTTTTACATATAAAACAAACAAATAATTCCCCGAGTCAAACGTGCCCGCATCAGTGACATTTTTGGTGCTTCTAAAAACTTCTGTATAATGGCTGTACTCCACAAGTAGCTCTCGTAGTTTTTCCGAGTTGAATATCCAAAATTAAGTAAGTTAACATTTACCATTATATTCACAAAAGTCGTATGTTTTTGTAAGAGAGGAAGTGATAATATCTGGCAAGGTCTATTTTTATTCTGCCCACAGGTGTAGGCCATTTTTTAGGTTCGATTTTATTAATTAAATTACCAAGTATTTTCATTTTTGAAGATCAATATGGAAGATTAATATAAGCTTCATTTATGGTCTAGGCGATGATAGATGATTCATTGCAATAGTTTCCCAAAGTTTCGTAAGAAACACATTTTAGGTCTATAAATTCATCGTTGGGGTGAATTAATATTTGTAGAAATCTTCGTGGAATATTGAGATATTAGGCGATCACTAATAATTGTTCCAAATAAGGAGTTTTAACCAAATGGTTTTACACTTTCCTTATTAATAAATGTAAAGCCATTTCCTACAAAATATACTTTCTTCATTCATACACCATTAGTTTAAACAGTTAGTTAGCCCAAACGATTTTTTTATGCTACGCGCCTTACTGCTTGAATTTAGTTACACTAATCAAGTAGGGATTGGCATGGAGAGAGGGCGGTAAATCATCTAGGATAAAACACCCTCAGTATGTCTGGCTCAGTTTCAAGATACTAACATGAGATTTACATATTTTATTCTGTGTGCCCCCCGATATGGGTGAGATGAATAAAAATACACATTGCAAAAAGAAAATTATTTCCAAGTTTGGTTATATAGACTATGACCAGAGGCGCACCTAGGGTTCCTTGCACCCTTGGCAAGGAGCTTTTTTGGCGCATCCCCAAACCCCTTCATAAAAAAATCACTTTACCACAATAGCCAATATATTTGTCTAGTAATAAATGGCAACATTAAATTAATTACTGTCGATTGAGCCGTGAGTATGCCGCATCCAGAGTCCCCCGCGATCTCCCTCCTATTGTCTCCACCAAGTACCAAGAGGTTCTGGGCACCAAAAACGATAAAATAAACTTTCCACAACCCGAGAATATTTCTTAATTTTTCAGTTTATATTTTAAGATTTCTGTGTGTTTCAGCATTTAGAGTCTTACCAATATTTATCAATTTTCTTTCAGGGTCTTTTCAGGTCATTTAGTAAGCTCTTTTATGAGATTAATTTTCATGAATTTGAATAAAGGGGGTTAAGCTAAGTTTTTCCAATCATGAAAAACTAAGTGAAATTAAGACAAGTTGGGCTTTTGAAAAAATTAAACATGCTAAACAACAAAGATCCTTAGATAAGCTATAATATTTTAACACGATCACCATCTCTAAAAACTCTTGAATTTTTTTAATTTTTGCTTTGAGATGTATTAAATTATTTGAGGTTGGATATTTAAATTGGGATAAATCGACATTTTCAGGGCCATGGGTAAGAAGCTGTTTTTGAATTTAATACTATAAGTGATTTCGCCACTTTGAAGTATCTTTATAAAAATCACTTTAATTTTATTTGGTTACACTTGCTGTTAGATTCGTTTGTATCTTGTTCCTCATCAGTCATGACATCATCAGTTTCTCCTGTTACTGGAGATATACATGAAGAATTGGTTGTAGATGGGACACCATGTGAAATGCTTAGGTATAGGGGCATGATACTTTTTGCCAGATTTTGATAGTTGTTCAATATGTGTTTGGTGGAATTTCAAATGCTCCTAATGGCGGGAAGTATGATATAATTGTTCCTTTGTACAAAGGCAAAGATAGTAAAGTTGAATGTAAGATATAGTTATTACTCTATGTGACAATTAATTATATCATTTTTCCAGGCAAAGTTTTTGGGAGGTCTTAATTATGAGGTTGGTTGATAAAACCGTGGACAAGATTTGGGGTGTGCAATTTAGTTTCATGCCAGCCAGAGGTTGCATGGACTATCTATTTGCAGTGCAACAGGTGATTGAGGGATGAATGGCAGTAAGGTATAAAGTGTATTGTGCATTTGTTGATCTGGAGAAAGACTACACTCGGGTTAGTTGGAGTATGTTAAGGAATGTTATGAAAGAGTATTATGTGGAGGCGTGGTTATTAATTGAAATTATGGAAGTGTATGATGTAATTAAAGCTTGAATTATAATGAATGGATCTGTGGGCTAATGGTTTGATATTAAAAAGGGCATTAGACTGGGTTGTGTTAGGTCTCCATAGTTATTATTATTATTATTATTATTATTATTAGCACCGCGTCTTACTGCCCGTTCAGGCTATACGCACTTACGCTAATGTGTAATGGTAGGGTGATTGTGAGATGAAGTGAAGGACCTACAGTTTAACGTGGAATCCGAACCACGGTGGAGGCCTGGCATTACTCACATTCACAAGATGTCTTGTCAGGGGGGAAGGAAGGGTTTGGTAACCAGATAAATCTTTGCCGGGACCGAGGATTGAACCCCGGCCGCCAGCATAGAAGTCTGACAACTTACCCCTAGACCACCAGGTCACCGTCTCCATAGTTTAATTTATTTATGGATACATGTACAAGGAATGCTTGTGAGTATGTGGTTGGTGTTAAAATGGACAATGTGAATGTGAGAGTACTGCTATATGCAGATAATGCTGTATTATTGACTGAGAATGAAAGTGGCTTGAAGAATGAATTAAATTAATTGAATGTGTTGAATGGATGGATGAATCTTCATCTAAACTCACTCCAAACTAAGTTGATAGTTTTTTATAAGAACATATCAGAAAATGATTGTCAGATTATTATAAATGATCCGCCTCGGTTGCGTATTTTGCTAATGCGCTAGTTTAGTGTTGAGCTAGACTGCTACGGATGAGGAGATCGAGAATTATAATTTCACTATGGTGAAATTGGGTTGTTTTTTCTAGATGGTTCTCCACTCTCACTCCATGCAAATGTAGGCTCACTTAATCTATATTAAACTTACCCAATTCCTAACCCACTATCGTAATTAGTACCTAAGCGTATAATCCGAACTGGTAGTAAAACACGTTGCTAATTATTATTATTATTATTATTATAAATGGAAAACTGTTAAAATAAATTAATGCTTTGTTTGTCTGGGCAGAATGCTAAAAAAAATTGAAGGATAGATGGTGAGATATACAGATGTGTGAATTCGTGAATTAATTTCGAAGAGTAGTTGGATGTATGTGGAGTAATGGGAAGTAGGAAGTAATATCGAGAGAGGTAAATATGGTAGCATATAAAATTAGTGAACGCTAACATAGTTTTATGGATGTTAAGTGTGGGTTTGTCAGGAGAAACAAAAGAGAAAGGCAAATTTAGTTGGATAAAGATATATAAGAAATATACGTGGATAAACTCCTATGGACTGATTTATTACTGAATGGCTGTTAAAGGAGTGTGGCTTGATAGGGAATCCAATAGGTAAACGTGAAAGAGAAATCTTACGTTGGCTTGGACATTTAGAAAGGACGAGTGTGGATCAAGTGTCGAAACAAATTATTGATGTAAGAGTCTGTGGTTTAAAAGGCAGGCGTCTCATGTAAAAAATTTATTAAATGTTGTAGAGGAATGTGTAAAAAGGAAAAAATTAAGAATTTTAAGAATTAAGAAACATGCATGACTCGGTGTATAAATGTTGTTGAAACGAAGTGAGTATGCAAGAATAAGGAAGTGTGTATACACAAATTTTAAGAATAAAGGAACATGCATGACTCGGTGTATAAATGTTGTTGAAACGAAGTGAGTATGCAAGAATAAGGAAGTGTGTATACTTTTATTAAGGACAGATTAAATATGGAATTGATGTCTCTCGAGCCAAATGCACAATTTTTTGCTTACCTCTTGAGGGGATGGAGTATGCACCCACCCACGCACAAATGTATGGACGTTATGCACGCTATGCATGTTATACATGTTATGTATGTTATGTTTGGTATACTTGGTATGTCTAGTATATTTGGTATGCATGCTATGCATTTTATGTATGTTATGTTTGGTATATTTGGTTTGTTTAGTATGTATGTTATGCATGTTATGCATGTTATGTATGTTATGTATGTTATATATGTTATGTATGTTAGGTATGTTTTATATAGGTTATGTATGTTATATTTGGTATTTTTGGTATATTTGGTATGTTTGATATGTTAAGGTAGTAAGACGCGGTGGTAAATATTAATTAATTAATTAATTATTGATATGTTAAGTATATATGTATGTATGTATGTATGTATGTATGTAATTTGAGGTTTATTTTTCTGTTTCTTTTTATCTCTCTAAGCACACTCCCTGTTGGTTTTTAGCTGTCTGAGCAGTGTTTTTATACCTTGGCACGAAATATATAAAATACTACACTTTATGCAATATAACAATCCCGGATCGCACCGGTGGAGAAGGGCGTGTTCACTGACCTTTTGGCAATAGTTACACTAGATTCAACCCAGAAGAGTTTCTATTGTTGGGCGCCACCTTGTTGGTGGCGCTGAACATGAAATATAACGCGGAATTCGTTCATTTGAAGGACGTAAGATTGAATATCATCACTCTTCCTATTAAGGCAGACCTAGACTGATAAGTAACCGTTCGGAAAGGGATCAACTTCAGCCATTTACTTAAACCCCCAATAAATATTACACCCATAGGCCTTCATTTGTTTACCATGATCGAATCTGGAAAACCTGCTAATAACAAATATAGGCTAAAGTTCATAAAAGCCATGAAAATTTTCCCATAGTGTTACTGCAATAATTCCCAAACCGAAAATGACTTATAAAAATAGCTATAGGCTATTTTTTGGTCAGGTATTCTCCCAGCCGTTATAAAGTATCCATCTTTAACTAATCTATAGATTAATAATATCAGAAGCTCTACTCCTTAAGTAATTAGGATGAAACTCAAAATTAATCAAGGGAAACTAAAATTTTATTACATATGGAAGTAGTTCTAAACAACTTCAACGCGGCATGAGTGTTGATCAGGTACCCAAGTCTAATGGGCCAACCATCGGAAAATTTCATTGAGCTTTTATTTAAACCTAAAACTTAACAACAACAAAAACTCAAAATTATACAAATACTAAACGTTGAGAGACCATTTTGGGGTTGAAAGGGATTTCCAATGGCCTGAAGCATAAAATAAGAATAAGTGCTACATCAACAAACACATAAGCCATCATCCTTAAGAACTATAATAATGATAGTAATAATAATAGTCAAATTCTAATAACTAACCAACAAGATACAAATAAAGGTTACAATATACCAAAAACAAATTGTGAGCTGCAAGTGACCACTGCGCTTAAAGAACCAGGGTAATGTGCACATCGCTCCCTATAGCAGGCACAGGAGTCACACGGGTTTGACGATAGTCACTAGCAGTCACCTCTTCGGATAGTTCCACCTAAAGTCAATCTTCCTATTCCAGCATCCCTTAAGTTAAGCTAAAAAAACCCAACTAATGTATCACTTAGCGGTCTTGGCAAGTCTTGCGACACGCGTGACCATACGTTCCAAGGGGAACCTCGGGGATATCCAAGTTGGTATGCGACTCGGCAAAACCTCACTCATGAGTTTCTCAGATCACCAGTCATGGTTAGGCAACCACTGAAGAAGTACCACGGAGGTGGTCCGTAGTGGGTAGAACTCAGCCGGAAACCAACATCCATAGTCCACAGTCCGGGAGAAAAACTCTCCAGACTCCCAGACGCAAAGTCAAAAGCCCTATAAACCCCGTGTATAAATAGTATGGCTCCAAAAATAAATGTAACCCTTTATAAAATTCAATTACCAGATGTAATTAAAACTACTAAAATCTGTTATATAATTTGTTTAACAAAAATTATTTTACAAAAAATCAAAAAGGGTTTTGAATGTCCCACAAAATAAAAGGGCGGAGAACTTTATCCTATTAAAAATGTTTTTAAAACCGGTAATGCCTCAATTATCCAAATATTTAGTCTCACATAATACAACTATACCTGACAAGGGTAAACAATAAACAAATTATCCCAAAGGAGAAATATTCTGTTAATTATCAATACATTTAAAAGTTATAAATATCACTAAAATTTTACGACTCAAAAATCAAAATTCTAAATTACAGCTACAAAACTATTTGTCTTTTTATACCAGTAAATTACTAATAGTTAACGTGTGGAATTCCAGGCCTTCACCGTGGTTTGTATCTCACGTTAAACTGTAGGTCCTCCATTTGATCACAAAATCACCCTACCATTTCACATTAGCTTAAGTGCGTATAACCCGAACGGGTAGTAAGAATTAGTGCTAATAATAATAATAATAATAATAATAATAATAATAATAATAATAATAATAACAATAATAATAGGATTAGGTTTTTAACACAAGAGATTATGGCAAGTGAGAGTAAAAAAAAATCTTTACACCATAGAAGCTCATAAACATCAAATTCCTGAATTTAAGTACTCTAAATTTGGTAAAAATAAAAAAATATTACCCCATGTAGGTCTCAGCCCTGTTCTTCAAATGCAAAGCTTATCATTCGTATATAGATTATTATAATTACTATAACCCTTCTCTTCCTCCAATAACAACTGACATTTAGGTAAATAGTTAAAAATAGCTAGCATGTAAATAAAGTATTCTAACACAATTATGTAGTTATCATACATGCAGTGATGCTCAGGGTAAATTATAAGTTATCAATCTAATCATACATACTCCATAGTAACAACTGATTGATAATCCAAATTGTTGACATCAAATATTGTCCCCAAAACATTGCCACATATCTATCCATTACGGGCACAAATTAGTAAAATATCACGATTTAGGTAGAAAATTACTATCATAATTAACTTTTAATTCAACAAAATTAAAGAATTTTGTTATATTAAACTGTCTTACGCAACGTGGTTTTCACCCTGAACGACCGGTCAATTATTTCATTTAAGTCCCATTATAATTGTTGAAATTTGTAAACATTACGAAAAGTAAAACAACTTTGAAAGTTGTAATAGACAGTACATGTTATAGTGATTAAATAATCTTAAAAGGTCTACCTTACCTATTCCACTAAATTTTAACTACAAATCCTCCCAACTGATACAGAGGGTCTTCCCAGCACAAGCGTTCAAGTCCAACACACACTGACGAAACCGACCCTCTGGACAGCCGACACAAACCTATAGTCTGTTCAGCGTAGGAATTGTTTTCTGAAAGGCCTTTTCCCCTAACAAAAATCTATTATATAGTAGGATATTGGTAGGAATAAAGGCATTTCAGAGAGTAATTCCTACCGTGAATGGAGTATAGTCTCAATTGCCTAAACAGCAGCTCACCAATCATGTTCTGACGTAGGTAACAGATAATTCATCGTGCCGCTGGATTTTCTGTAGCGCCCTAGTGGATGAAGTAGGCACTGTTGACGTCCAAGCATAATTGGAATTATCAAAATATTTTGGGTATGCTACCACAATAAGTAAATCCACCTTTAGCGGGCCAGGATAAATATCTGAAGAGAGTTCCATGTGAAGGGAAACGTTACAGCAACTCAATTTCTCGAAGCGCCCAGAATGCGAGACAAGAAAAAAAAATCAGTATTTTTGCCACAGTGCGAGAATAATGGGAAGCTTCTCCTAAGTTTGATCTAGCCGCAACAGCAGTGGTGTGTCGCCACACACATTATTACAGTACATGCCATAAATTTCATAGTCTCTATCAGTTCCTTACTTCCACTCAGCTACCAGCTCTTGTCTATACTCACAGACAACTGAAGACCGATTTAGGGGGGGAGCTGAATTGTATCCACTCTGAATGGCAGCCATTCAGACATTTCTTAAACGAGCACCACAAATAAAAAGTCTGATTTGTATCCATTATCATAATACTCACAAAATCCTGAATTGTATCCATTTCTGAATGGTAGCCATTCAGACAGTTCTCAAATAAACGACTTTAACAAAAATCCCGATTTGTATCCACTAGAAATATTTGCATTATATCCACAAAATCCTGAATTGTATCCATTCTGAATGGCAGCCATTCAGACATTTTCTTAAACACGCATTACAAATAAAAAGTCTGATTTGTATCCATTTTCATAATGTCAACAAAATCCTGAATTGTATCCATTTCTGAATGGTAGCCATTCAGACATTTTCTTAAACGAGCACCACGAATAAAAAGTCTGAATTGTATCCACTAGAAATATTTGTATTATACCCACAGAATCCTGAATTGTATCCACTCAATTGCGGTACCACTTGTCTGATAGGTGGCAGCAGGAGATACTCGCCTTAACTCATTTCATGTTTACTAGAGAGCAGCACTTATCCTTAACTCATTCCGAGGTAACTAGAGAGCAGCCCTATCTCTATATTAATACAAAAAATATAATCTTTTTAATTAGTATTGTCTTATTACTTTTAAAAATATATATATATATATAAATAACCCTACTATAATCTTGTTGGCAATCCTGTATTTAAATACTATTATTATGACAATTGACAGCAGTAGATTCTTTAAAGACACCATATTATTTGCTCACAGCTGTATCCGAATAGTCAAGTACACTTAGACTTGATCATTTTATTCTTCTCGCAGTTTTCATAGTGAAGACTGCATCAAACTATTCGAACGGCAACACACTAGGGCCCACAGTGCTGCCAATTCTTAATCCATTAGAGTAATTAATACTTAAATCGTATAACCCGAACGGGCAGTAAGACGCGGTGCTAAATAATAATAATGTAGTAATTAATTTCAGTTTCACTTTCTAACCGGACTAAACATAAATGTAATATACTCATGAATTCCTCCACATAACAAGATAAAAATGCCAACATTTTGTAATATATATATATATATTACAGTTGACCCATGCTTCAATTCATTAATAAGAATAATAAAATTTTTATGACTTTTCATGAAAACGAATAAATTTCCATTCAAAGGTATGTAGAATTAGTATATTTCTGGATAGAATGGGCACTTCCTGTAGAACAGCAGGAAACATGAATTGGAGGGTGTAAGTGACTGGCTGGCAAGCCAAATCTACACCCTTGGAGCAAGACTCTATCAAGTACATATTTAATTTATTAAGATTTGTTTTACTGACCCAAAAATAAGAACACACCATGGGGAATATATTCTACCATCCAGTAAATGTTGGTGTGCTTATAACCAAATATAGTTCAAGGACAAAGGATTGGTGATGGTGACTTTTAATAAAATAACAATTAAAAGATAATGTCACTAGTTTAATTAATAGTTCTTTTACATATCATAAAATACAATACAAGTTAAATTTAACATGACAGGTACAACATTATTTTTCCGATACATTAATTTAATCTGAATCAAACATTGCACACAACCATTATTTACCAAGTTTTTCAAATGAAATAAAAATTAGTTAATTTGCAGCATTATTACACTATATAATCTTTAAATTAGAGTCTGACACCATAGCTCGGTCAGTAGCATCTGTCTACTGAGCTAGGGGTCCCTGGTTAAAATCCTGGCAGGTACGAAAAATTCATCATTGGTAAAATTAAAGGTATTTCCCCCTTTCACAGTAATGAGTTGACAGCCGTTGGCTGGACGTTGTGTTTGTTCTAGATTCAAGTTGTTTTACAGGTCGTGTGCTGATACAACCAGTCCATTCAAAAAGTGCATGTTAAATATCCCAAATATTTATTTGTCGTATTTAACTTGCACTTTCTAAACAAACTGATTTTATAAGAACTTGAATCTTGAACAGACACAACATCCTGCCTCCAGAAAGGGGAAACCCACATTTTACCAATAATACATTTTTTATACCTGTCAGGAATTGAACTAGGGACCCTTACGTAGCTCAGTAGACAGACGATATCTCCTGAAGTGTCTGACGAATGGAATGAAAATTTAAATACAGTACGAGTCAGACTGTAATTGTGGTGAAATAATTTAAATATAATATCCATGTGTTTACAAAAGTTCAGCCAGAATCACAGGCAGAAAAACCTGACAGTATAGTAACTATAAAATTGAATTCTATTCTTATCTTGAAATTGAAATTCCCTTGTTCCTTGTGATGCTGAATGTGAATCAATCACTAATCGACATGTATTGACGCGTCGTCGGTGCCATCCTCAGGACTAAATAAGACAAAATAAATGTAAGTTGTGGTGTAAGTCCAATGCTAGCCAATGTAAACAACCTTACATTGGCTAATATTTAAATTTAAATTCAATTTTCAATTCACATTTATTTAATTTTTATTCTCCCTTATTTGACAACTGTCTATCTTAACTTTATCACTTTGTCATTTTTTCATCATAATGTGTATTTAACTTTCCTTGACTCATGTGTGATTATTACATGTTTAGCTTTGTATTATATGTGAATTGACTCACATTTTAAATATGTTAAGATCCTTTTAGATATGTGAAGGACAGTAGTTTAACGTTAAACTTTTCATCTGATCTAAGATTAATATCTTTTACAACATTCTTTCTATCCTACATTCAAATTATTGGTTTTACATCACTTTTAATACTATAATTCTATTTATTAAATCGTTATATTGTGATTTTGACTAATTTTGTTAATATTTATATCCTCCTAGATATTAAGGTCAGCATTAATATCTTAAATTCTCAATTGATCTTAGACTCAGTACCATTTAAAACATATTTTCTATCCCACATTTGTAACTATTTTTTACATTGAATTCTTTTATTATAATTACGGTTAAATATTGTTTACTTACTACAACTTATAATGTTTTACAAAAATATTTTGATACAATTTTTTATCTTAAGACTATTTATCATTATAAACAAGATGGCAGTTGTCATTTTCTCATAAATGATTTTGAGGGTACTTTACATGAGGGAGATTTTCCTATTGTGAGCATTTCTTCACAACCATTTGAGATACAAAATAACTTACCATTTTAAAGTAGTACTATTAAATATAAAAAAATCTTTAGTTGAAATATATTTTTATAAAACCAATCATTTCTGAGCTCTAAACAAATATAGATACTTTTTAATTCATGTCTAAAAATTAATTTGATTCTTATGCCCTTTGGTGGACAGAGATATTTATCTTTTCTCGATTTTTCTGTATCAGTGTTCCTAGTTTATAACGCCATTGAGTAGATAAGTAATTGTATATTATTTCATCTATGATATTTTGTGTAGTGTTTTTACAACAATGTATATATATACCTAGTATTTTGTTTCAAAATCTTACAAGTTTTTAGTGAATATCTATTTTGAAATAAAAGCGGGAGAGTCTGTGGGGTGCGCTGTAACATTTATTACTAAAACAGTGGACAGCCAGGACATAGAAAAAAAATACTGTTCTTTTCAAAATAAAACCCATGGTCAGCTTAAGAAAACCACAATGTAAAACACCTAAACCTTAACTATGGTTCCTATTACAACAATAATATATTGCTTTAAACGATGAAGTTTACTAACTTAAGACTCTCAACACCTTTTTAGCATTACATCAGTTAGCCTTATTTATATTTTTACATCCATTACCAACCAATGGCCTCCGTATATGTTTTAATCCAAATGTGATTATTTGAAAAGAAAGTCTAGTTTGGTAAATACTTGCTGGAAAATGGCCAAATAATTAATGTTATAGATAAATAAATGTAATTTCTAGGAATGTGGTAAACATTTGACATGATTCAAATTTCTAATGTCTCGATTAAGAAGAAACCTTTCAAGGCAAAGGGCAGACGTTTCTCTCTGGCTACCCAAACACCCAGTTTTGACCGCTCTTGCAAAAAAGATAGAAATACCAAGCAAAGACTTGCCTTATGCATGTCATAAAGGGTGTTGCAAGGTTTATTTACAGTAAAATATGGGATTCAATTGATATGACTTTTATGAAACTCAATAATTACAACTTGAGATATGTTTTTGTGACTTGTTATCAGGAAAAGTTGTTTGTCTTCCTTCAGGTAGGACATCCTTCACTGACCCAACTAAAAGATTGGCATACAAGAATTACCTAAAACATAAAAAAAAAACAGTATTTATCTATTTTCAATTTTTAGTGTTTTAATGTTTTAGTTCAGCTTAGGCCGTTTAACGCTTAAATTGCGGTACAGTGTAATTAGAATGTGTAGTTGACAAATTGTATAATCTTGAGACAGATTAACTTATAAAGTTACAGACAGTTTATACACTTTTTGACAATATATTTAAAGTTGGCTTGTGTCATTAATTGTATATTATTGTGTTTACTATTATATACTTTTCACAAGTAAGTTAAAATAAATAGTTTTCCCTCTTCTATTAATTCAAACGTGTGGTGCAGTTTCTTAAACAACTATCTAAATCCTCCATAGGTACCTTATAAAATTGATTATAATATAATGAGTAATGTATAACCTTAATTTTACATTTTATAAGAGTTATGATTAAATCACTAAACACCATTTAGGCTTGCATCAAAATAATGACATAACGCAACACCAATAGCTCAAAATTGGAAAACGGACTTCTTAGATATATTTCAAACAGCTGTGGTTTGCTTTTAAAAAAGGACATTATTTCACATTCCTGACTGATATCAGTTCATTGTTCCCATATAAATTTAAAATCGACTAAACATTGTATATGTAGCCAATATTATAAATGTTTATATAAATGGAATAAAATGACATAGCTCTTCAGTTTTCAATGTCACAACTGTTTAACGGTGCTGTGCTCGTCAATACTGGGCAGTGTGTAAGTCCAGCAGGAGGTACTATTAGCCCGTAGTTTTTTTTAAAAGTAAATTTGAACTATTCTCAGGATTTCTTTCATATAGTATACTTGCGTAAAATCAATGTTTCTTAGTCCTAACATAGTATGAAAGCCGTTGCAATATGTTATATCTATACTTTGCTTGTCTTAAAACAGTAATGAGGTAGTATTATTTACAAAATTTCAGGGTGTAGGTGGGTGGGTACAACCCCTCAGTCCACGTGACCCTATTACACCACTACAACCCGATTTAAACAGTCCATATATATTTGAGAAGGATCAAAGGCTGCTATCTGTTGTATCACATGATGAAAATGGAAGCGAGGGGCCACCAATTGGTTCTACTGTAGACCCGATGCCTGTGGAAGGGTGAAGCTCTCCTCACTGTTAACTTTTGTAGGGCACTAGTCCTGTAAAAAAAATCTTGTAGGGTTTGTCATGAAGCCTACCAACAAGTTGCAGAAAATAGGAAAATAATGTAGCATATGTAATGTTGTGGCATAGATGGTAGTGAGGAGAGATTAAATCTGAAGTAACAGAAAGTTTTATGGGAGAAAATTCTTGGAGTATCACAACATTTTGTTGGTGCTAAAATGGTACTTATCGTATCTGCATTTGAGACCAAAAATTTTCTTTTCCAGTGGTAAACAATTTTTTCTTTGTACAGTAATAAAAAAAACTAGCCACACTAAAAGTGTGAGACAAGCAATGTAACTCTCTTAGGTACCTAAGCTGGTTTGTGGAGAAGAGTTTCTATGATTAGAGAAACTGCCACCAATCCATTAGTTTAATACTAGGGGTAAAATAATATTTTTTACCTAGTTGTTTTAAAAAATTTATCTGATTACAACTTAACTTTATAATTAGCTGCACGCTACAAATAAACCCAAGTTACAACATGACCAATTAAATAAAACTGCTATTTATAATATTATGTTTTAGGACCAATATCATTTTACCATTCTTACCAAATGTATTGGAGGCTTCACAGTTCATATCCAGAAAATCTGATTGTCTGACTGGAACAGAGATCAGTGATGAGGATGACTGAAACTCAAGTGCTGTTCCTAAAATAACATATAAATAATAAATTACTGGAATAAGAACTTTTGAAGTGTGAGCTAACTTTAAAACAAAATTGGTATTTACTTGATACAATAAAGGGGTGTAGTCAGGGGCTATATAGCTATCTTCTTGAAAAAATATTTTGCTACTAAAACACAAAAGGTCAGCGATTTTTGCCTAGTCACTAAAATAGTTTAAGGGTAAAGCCTCCAGACCTTTCTTGCTGCAACCATAAAACTGTAATACCTTAATTTAATTTACCAGTATATGATTCCTCCCTCTTCCCTAAATAAAATAATTATTTATGGTCACACCAATATCAATTAGTTTGGGAATGATGTGTAAGCGCCTTTTTCATATAATAGGACCCTATACTGTATTTCACTTCCGATACCAAATCAATAATACTATAATTATTATTTATTTTAATCTACTGGTAGGTTATTTTATGTTTACACTAGTTAAATAACCCAATAAAATCTAAGTCCAAACGTTAACATACTATAACAAAACGTAATTTGATACATGATCCCTTAAGCCTATGATATGTCATCTAGTACTGTGAAAGTTAAATCCTTTATTTTGTGAGTTTTATAGTTATTTTGATTCTAATTTATTAACTAGTGAAACGGTTGCAAGGTTAGTAGAAAACTAGGTTAAGCTAGGTTGTAAATAAGCCTAATATTTATTTATTTAGCACCACGTCTTACTACAGGTGCAGGTTATAAGTTTGAGTAAAAATTATGCTAATGGGTTAGGAATTAAGAAGGTTGAATTTAAGGGAAGTGAACCCGCATTTGAAACCACCCTCAGCTCACCTGACCAAGATTCAAAACTCGATCTCCCCGTCCTCGGCAGTCTAGCACTACACAAAACTAGCGCATTAGCTAACTATGCCACTAAAGGAAGGGAGGGGGGGCGTAGGAGCCTAAACGTATATCTAAACATTAATTATTTACCCTCAAAATAAATGTGTGATTACTTTATTATAAGTTCCATTCTAATGTAGTCTTGTGTGCTAGATGTAAACTCGTAGGTGGATGTACAAGAAATGCATCTGTTGTCAAAGAGAGCAAAGTGAGGCTATTGCAGAAGATTATATTGTACATTAAACAGCTCTAAAATATATATCATATTCTGAAAATTGAAAAATGACACCTGGACACAGGAATCGAACCCGTGACCTTTGGCTTAGTACGTCAATACTCTTACCACTGAGCTATCTAGGAATCGTCCCATGCCCAGGGTCACTCTTCACTCATAGTTTAGGCAGAGTCTATGATGGACGTGCGGAAATCACAGATTTGTAGGTGGCTGCGTTATCTGATAGCTCATGATCTTAATTAATCACATATTTGTAGTCGATGATTTCCGCACGTCCATCATAGACTCTGCCTTAAACTATGAGTGAAGAGTGAATAATGACCACGAGAACGGGACGAATCTGGATAGCTCAGTCGTAAGAGCATTGGCGTACTTACCGGGTTCGATTCCCGTGTCCAGGTGTCATTTTTTTCAATTTTTAGAATATGATATCTAGATGGTGCGATCCTCACTAAAATGCATAAATGATAGCTTTGGCTATTCGATTCTAAAATATATGTTAAGCTACAATTATGCAATTTTACAGATTTTCCAACTATATCTGTTCACTGCATCACTTGGGTGAGTTTGGTTTAGAATTGAGCATTACCGTATGTATAGCAAAGTTTTTAATAATCTTGAATTTAGTATCAATGGATTTCCCATATTTTTGTGTTAAGTTTATATTAGTATGAATGTTATGATTTTCAGGTTTTTT
>CABFOV010000697.1:18734-41251 GCA_902141375.1 Timema poppense
CCCCCCCCTGGCATGTGCCCCTGGCAGGGGTCGGTTTTACTGACCCCTAGGTAGCCTTGTGAGTAGAACCTACAATATTTATTATTATTATTATATGGTTTCTGTTAGTATTAGTAATTTATTTATGCTAGGTTGACTTCCATAACAAATTATTTCTATCTAAAATTTTAATAAATTCATGAAGTGCAGACATCTGTATTCTAATAAAAAAAGATGTATATTTTTATCGATTTCGTATGTCCGGATCTTCTTATGAATGAAAGAAAGGAAGGAATCGTTCACTAGATATGATATTAATAAATATCTGGAGAAAACAATTACTGATTTTAATTTGCTTCGCTGTTAATCTCACTCCGATGAATTCTTTGGTTATTTAAATAAGATAATGCTTATCATCGAAAAAATAAACGTTTTACCATATCACTGCCTAGTTTTAATATATTACTTTTAATTACATTTTTAATAAAATATGTTGTAGATATAATATTTACTTAGTCAGTTATTTTTTTTAAAGTTCAACATAACAAAGAAAAATCATGAGCTGGTCCAAAATTAATCTTAGAACATTACTTTTTTTTATCGCACCGTGTCTTACTACCGGTTCACTATATAAGTATCAAATTAGTATTAATTTGATTTTTTTTAAACTTTGACGTTTACATTTTGCATACCAAGGAATTATGCTCTTAGAGTCAAACTACTAGGTTTACTTTTACTGATTCTTACGTCAAATCATAGAGTAGATACTACCAAAACTATAAAGTAACGTTTTTAATATGCTAAAATTATGTCAAGTTTTTAACAATAAAGTTTTTTATTTTATAGAAGGTTCTTTATTTGAAAACTGGACTGTATACAATTACAACAATTAATAAAGCTACTTTAAAACTTTATTTTTTACATTCATCACTTCTACCCATACAGGCTGTTACATAAGAAAAGGTGTCAATATCATATATTCTAATTTCCCCGTGAAGAGTATTTTCCCATCTTCCCTTTATACAAATGGACTAACAGTTCCTATAAATGTGACCTTTTTCAAATTGACCACAGTAGTGTAAACATCCAGCTATCCTGCACAAGTAGAAGGCTTGGATCAAAGAAGTTAAAAGATCACTTTTGACAATCATTATCAGTGCCGATAGAATATTATACAATCAATCATCGTTATATTTTGTCAGTATTGAGAAACAGGTATTTTAAAAAATATTCTTGACCAGTCTTTTACCGTGAATACATTTGATCTATTAAATTAATGTGAATATCTTATATCGTCACACTCCCTAATATACAATATTATATAAACAACTAATAAAGTCAATTTTTTTAATTGAATAGATAAAAATAAATAAGCAAGCCATATTTTGTATAAAAAAAATATTATTTACTTTCTTGTTTAAAGAGAAAGCTAAGAGCAATCGGGGAACTTTTCAATCATTTGATTATGATGAACCTTTATTTTTTATGTGATGCTGAACCCAAAATCGGTGATTTTTTCAATTCTGTCTGTTCCCATAGCTTTTATTTCTCTCTGGTTGTACCCACGTCTGTCTGTCCCCATCTCAGTGTGTCTGTCCCTGGTCACGGATCCAAAATTATTTGATGTATTTTGTTCAAACTTGATATTTAAATGTTATAGGGCACTATAACTCAGGACACTTTTTTGATTTTAACCCTCTTCCTGAGGCCTTAAAATAAGTATAGTTTAATGAAGAGAGATTTCTAATGATTCAAAATGGTTAAAATGGCTATTTATGGAGTTTAACATGACGATTTAAAATGTAGATTATAAAGTTTTTTATTTCTTTTGTTTTTTTTTGCGGGAGAAATGATTGTTTAGTAGTTTTAAAATAGCTCCAACAATTAAATCATTAGTGGTTGCTTATCTTGTAAGTTTTTTTTTTAGAAAACTAACAATCTTCTATATTTGTTATTCTCAAAAATAATAATTTAATTCTAAATTAATGGAGAATGATTTTTGTTTCTAGAGACTATTTTACATTGTAGACCACAATTTTATGTTAATTTTAGTTTAATTTGACCTTTGTATAACATTTGGAATTTTTTGGAAATTTCCTTAATGTTTATTTTAAAATAAGTATCTGGGAATCAGTTTTAATAGCATATAAGAGAATATATTTATATGTTTAGAAATATAAGTAATTTGAGAATAGTTTACAAATAACTGGTTTTGAAAACTTGAGATTTAAAAAAAAATGTTTGAACAGTTTTGTAGAGGTGTGCAGGATTCCTGAATCTCGAGATTTTCTCGGGAAATAACATTTCCCGTTTCCAACCAGATTGTCGGGACAGAGATGCTACTATCTCGAAAATTTCGGGGATTGTTCTCTCATTCTCGAATATATAAAACATGTGGTAACTGTAAATTAAAATTAACTAGCCGCTAAGAATACTTATCACAAAGTTATTCTTCAAAATAAGTGAAATAAAACATAAACAACGTTTACCGAGTCTTAACTATGATCGCATTGTTAACTTTAATAATACTGTATACATAATTAAAAACCAAAAACTAAAACATCTATGAGCAAAACATAAACCTCACCAAAACAAGAAAAGCTAGACTTCACAGCCCTCTTGATCAACTACAATTACTACATTCAATAGTTCCATGTCCCTCAAACTTAATTTAATTCCTAACAGTCTCATAACACATTTATATGTTTTCTATTATTATTTGATATGTGATAGGTATTTATTTATGTTATATTGGTTAGTTAATTTATTTTATATCTTACTTAGGTATTCATTAAACAAATTAAATATTGCACTATGATTTAAGATAGTAATATAAATAGTTAATGATACATTTTTAATTCCCAATCTCGTCCCGTAGTAAGGGATTCTAAAATTCTTGTTTCTGATTTAATATAGATTGTTGAATCTCAATCTCGTTCTCGTCTCGAATGAAAAAAACTCGATCTCACACACCCCAACTGTTTTGTTTGAGGTTTATTAATTTTTATTGTAATTACGATGATATGTTTAATTTTCTTAGGAAATCTTATTCAAGGGAAGCTTACATAAATTTGTTTTTGAAAATATTTTCCACAATAGAATACACAATAGTATAAATAAGATTTACGCTGTGTCATACCATTTTTTTTTTCATTATATAGTTCAACTACAAGTGGTGGTTAAATTAGATACGAAGGTAAAAGTGAAGAATGTGGATTTAAAAAAAAATTTACCATCATTTATCTGGGAGATTAATTAAAAAACATACTTGAGGTAAAATTACCCGTTAATGTCTTCTTGGGCGTTGAACTACAATATCTTTGGAAGAGAGGCCCACGTACTCTCTGGCGCGACTCAAAAGTATGTGCACGTTTAACAACAAGAAGCAAAGAGAAAATTTTGCATTATTCCTAGACATATAGAATAAAAAAATAGCTTAGAAAGTTTTATAGGGGAATTATTACTTGAAACTTAATTAAGAGCCACATTGGTGGGCACAAAGTCTAAGAGTCATGCTTTTCTGATTTACTTGTGATAGGGAGGTCGGAGCTGAAATCCTGGCCGGGTGTATTGTGGGTGTTTTCCCTAGACGGCTTTAACGCTGCATTCACACAAATACAGGCACAGTTTTTAAATTATATCTTGCTCAGCCCTCCATCATTAAAGTAGTTAATACATTTTATGTTCAAATATAATTAATAGCAACGTATTTTAATTGGCGTCAAATATTTTAGAGGCTTATTCCCATCGACCTAACGATCAAAAATGTTTATATAAACTTGGGCCCAGAAACGTTTAGTTTCTGAGTTAAGAGTACATTTAGTGTTTAACAATTTCAAATAATTAATAAGAAATTTAACCAGATACTGTTTAATAGACACAAACAAACACACAAAGCAGAACATTTGTTTATAAAAATGGTGTTATGTTTCTATACATCCTTTGAGCCTGTGTTCCATGCTTTGTCGTACTTTGTTGACTACACCTTGAGTGTCAAGTATATGCTCACATCCATTTACGATACGCTCTCTTTTAAAACGTCAACATCAAGCACAGAATTTGCGTAAACAACTGACTTCAAGGGGATGGATCACCATGAGAGATGAGCGCGGCCGGTTTCTAAGGCGATTTCTCTGTAGCCGATTAATAAGAAAACTACTATACACATTTGAATAAAATTTTTACTACTGTAAAGATCAACTCACTCACGTGGTTTATGGTTCATTCATATCCACCCATCTAATTCAAATTTTAGTTTTAAAAATTAATTTAAAGAACACCGCATTAGACAAACTGGTCTTGTTATTGAAATGTGGGATGACTTAGGCTAAAATTGTTTTCATTATATTACAATAAATACATTTCTATATAATTTAGTATAATTTAGCACCAATTAAAAGTTAAATATTTGTAAGCAGCTTTGTTTAAATAATTTTTACGTGATCGTATTTTTTTGGTTTAATGGGTTTTTTTTAATCTGCAGTCAAAGCATAAACCTAGAAAATATGATTGAGGATAATTATCCTTTCATTTTTAAACATACATATTGTTCTAAACTAAAATAAAGTGGTACGGTTTTATTTTAATTCAAAAAAGTGTTGTGCTGCTGTATGCCGCGACCTATCGGTGTAAGGTTGAACAAGACGAGCCTCTCGTGAAAACTCAAGGCAGTGATGCCAAGCGTTGCGCTGTGATACACAGTTGTTCAGAAGGAAAGATATCAACGCGGCTACGTTCATTTATGAAATCAGTTGTGTGAATACGATGTGTTTTCAATGGAATCCATTTCTGTAAAAAGAGATCGAAGAAAATAAAATAAAAAACGACTTTATCTCTTAACCAGACGAAAGAAAAATAAATGTTCTGATGTTGTGAATTAGATTTTTTTAATGTGTTATGAATTTACTATCGTTTCTGCATGAAAAATACAATTTTAATACTGTAATTTATAGTTCATCCATTAATTTCATATCATGTGCGTAGAATACCTAATTAATATAATCACGGGATCTTTTTGGTAACCGCATGATCTAAGGTACTACTCTTGCAATAAACTGTACTGCTGAGGACAGGGATTGGGGTTCAATCCCAGTTGGGTACTATGGGGTTATTATTCCTAAACTGTTTTCCACTTACCCTCCACGCAAATGTGAATATATGTTATCATAAAGCAATCTTACTCTTCTCTAACACATTAGCTTAATTCGTACATTGACGTAAAACCTACACGGGCTCGGTTCACTTAGGTGTACCAATCAAACAATTTGGCCCTACCTTTGGTAATCTGATCTGTAAACAGAGTCAATAATTTGGTATTGATAATACAGGGTTATCTAAATCATTGGCAATATTAACAAGAAATACACTTGTCACAATAGATAAATGTCTTGAAACTATATTGGTATCAATTATAAAGCTGGATAATGAGAGGGGAGTAGGGGCACTAGTGAACACGCCTTGACCACCACTCTTTAAAATTAATAACATAGTTCCATATTTCATTTTGACAATTATTATTTTATAAAATAAATTAATCACAAATATCATTTTTACTTTTTCACACCCCTTGGGTGCCACAGCATGCCAAGTCAAAGAGATGGAAATAACGTGAGCTTTATAGAGGAAAGGAGGGGGGAACACACATGCTAAGATGAAGCTGTTACTCAACACATATAAGAAAGTGCACTGTAAAAATTATTTACATGTCATTTTTTGTGATATTAGAAATGCTTCACTTATTTACTTCAATTATAACCGTAAATTAACAATAATGAAGTAGGGTGGATAAGAAATACGGTAATTTAGAGAAAGTGTTCCTACATTTGCGTAGAGTGAATGAGCAATAATCAGGAAAAACACCTCAGTTGACACGGCCAAGATTCAACCGAAATTTGTAGGACAGGTACCTAATTAGAAAAAAAAAATTAAAAACATAATTTTAAGTGTGTTCATTGCAGGAGTTTTGATGAAGGACATTGAATGTATAAAGCTGTAGAATGCATCCATTATTATATACTATGTGTAGCAAAAATTATAAAATAGCTAGTGATATTTAGATATTATGAACATCCCTGACACAAAAGTTATTGATAAGGGACACATAGATTATAAAATTATCATGCTTCAATGTAAGACTTGTGTGTAAGCCAATCACTTTTGGTCAAAATCGATAGATAGATATTTTCCATACAATTGCGTGAGAAATTTTTTTTGCAATATATTTCTATGTTTTATTGTAATTTTAAATACTTATTTTTGGAGTAAGTGTTAATAATTTTTTTAGTAGAGCAATAAAGGTTACCTAAATAATATTTATTTTATTCAAATTACCCATTTTTAAAAATGAAATGTTTCTTATTGCAGAAAATTGTTTTATATACTATCTTCAAGTTTGAATATATATATATATATATATATATATATATAAAATATATATATATATATATATATATATATATAAAATATTATGTAGGCTGTGAAAAGATACTGTTTAATTAGCTGATAATTGCCCCGTGATTGAACACTAATCAAAGCGGTACGATATTTTGATGATATAATTTGTATTTATAGCCCCGTGATCGAGCGCCAATTGAAGAGTTATTGTATAGTGCCCCTTCGTTTAGGACACTATTTATAAGGTTTATGAAATGTTTATATTGTGAATGCCCTCACGTTGGAGTCATTTGTTTCGTGTATAATTGTTACTGATATAAATCACTTTATTTAGTATTGAATAATAACACAATTGTAAAGTTTGATACTATTTATTTATTCAATAATCACTATTTGTAATGGTCGGAAAACTGATCATGTCGTTTAGCGTAACAATTTAGAGAGGCGGACCGTAGGAATCGTGGACAGGAGTTGCAGTCCGAGTACATCAAGGACTGGTTTCCTAGTGAGGTTCTATTGCCCCATCTTTCGCATATATCTATTGCTCACGGAAGCTTCTAGAAAAACAAAATAGAATATTAAAAAAATGTGGTTGGAGGTAGAATGTTCGAGAACAGGAAGCTGGCTAAAATTACCGTTTAGAATTGCATATCGATCTTTCGAGAAGAGGAAGTTATTTTTTAAAGACTTTTAAATTGTTATTTTGACTTTGCTGGTCCTATGTCATGCACTCTGACGTTATTTATAGGGGCTCTTGTACCTTCTTGGAAGAAGAAGTGCTTTAAGCACCACGTAATAGATTGTATTATTTAAATAAAATAAAATACGTTTGTAAAATTAAGACGAGATTATTGTCAATGCTTTCAAATATCCTTTCGGGTCAAATCAGGTACATTACAGCTGGTCAAAATATTTATTTCAGTAGGATATATAGTTCATGAGGAATGGCCAGATTCAAATTTTTGTCAAATAAACAGCGAATTTGTGAATAGATTTTGTTTTTAAACAATTACGCTAATGGTTTTAGGTATCAGGAAGGTTTCATAGGAAGTGTACCCACACTTGTGGGGAGGGAGCGTGGAAAACCAACCTCAGTACACACGACCAAAATTCTATCCTCGATCTCCCCGTCATCGGTAGTCTAGTCTACCGCAAGAATAGAGCGTTAGATCACTAGTTCACCAAAGCGGGTGTTGACATATTAAAATATGTTCAAACGGATAAAGCTATATTTGATTATTGAATATAATTAATAAAAATAGGTTAATAGAATTTGAAATTATTGATAGCTACAAGTTCAGTGGTGTAACTATAGGGTAGTGGCATAGTGCCGCAGGCCCACCACCCAGGTCTACCCACCTAAAATTAATTTGGTAATAGATGAAAGCATTGTCTTTTAAGTATATTTTTGTTTCGTAAAGATTAATATTTCGTTCAAAAATTACTCAATAGTCACTTTATTGCGCATAATTTATGCTGTACAAAAAATGTATGTACATATTTTTCTGTAAAATCAGTATAAACAGCTGAAAGGTAATTTTCAAGACTTTATTATATTTATTTAAGGAGCACGTGAATCAAGAAAGGATGCAGAGATTAGCTATGTTGACTGTTGAGCTACCTACTGCCCGTAGCTCGTCCTTGGAGGAAATGTAGACAATTTCACTGAGAGAAATGTTTGTTTAGTCTCAAAGTGCTAATATTGATAATTGATTATAGATTTGCTTATAATATTTATAAATATTTTTTTATTTAATTCAAATTAAGTCTTTTTTACGTTATATTGAAACTTTTTAGCAACAATTTAAACAACTTTCACGGCTGTATAGTAATGCACTTAGGGTGGTTTTTCCTAATTGGGTTTACTCTCTTATCTCTCCGAGCAAGTTTGGGTACACTTCCTCTAAATTCAACCTACATACTCAATATTATTACGTATTATAAAAGAATGTCAATAATAAATGTCATTTTTTTAAAAATCTACAATTATACATAAGATTTGGGGAGGGTGGGGTATGTTTTTTCTTGGGGGGACTACCTTGTGTCTATTACTGCATAGTTATACTTTTGTACATGTTACAAGCTAATGTTGATAAAGCTAGTTTTACAATAAGAATTTTTAGTGCATCTCTAATTTTATATTAAAATAATAATAATAATATACTAATAATAATAATATACTAATAATAATTCGTATCTGGCTGATGTAATACAAGAATGAAAAGTAAAATTCACAATTTCTTATTTATATTTTATACGAATATATGTCCCCCCCCCCTACTTTTAAGGGCTCTAACAAATTTCAAGGGGGGTACAGACCTTTGACCCCCAATTTTCTATATCCATGAAAGAAATGTTTAAAAAATAAAAAAAGCTTGTATGCCAATTGATAATATATTTCTATTACCATTCTCCTTCTTCTTAATATTATTATTATTTGAATTTTGATATTTTCCATCAAAAGTGATTACATGACTTGACGTATGAATCTTTTAAAGAAAATTAAGTAAACATTGTGACTCTCGGACACTGTCCTCACTCCTCATAGTTTGGGTTAAGTCAGAAGCTGAGGAAATGATCTAAATTCTACGGTGTGTTTGTCGATAGTTTTATATCTAGTGTTACTAATTGAGGGTGAAATGGGAAGGGGGGAGGGTTGATAAGGTGGGGTGTTACCACCTATTTCTCCTCCACTCCCCCTTCCTACATCGAAATGTGTCTTCCTCCAGTTTGTTTACTCCTCTCTTATATACCCAAGTTTGAAACTGAAAGACGGTTTGCATCAAACTTCAAATAGATTCTATAACAATCTATTATTATTTCTAAATGCTTAAGGGATACCCCAAATAGCTTTTAGTGGCATTACATTTTCAAATATTTTCCATTTGCTTGGAGTCAATCCCCTAAAAACTCCTCAAAAAGATATTTTTTTACAAATCACCTTGCCCGACACTAATAAAGTTTCGCCAACACTCTTGGTAGTCATCACAATAGTATTTTTTTTCATGGCAACTTTCTAACCAGTTTGAATTATATATATACATTAATTACCCCAATGAACTAGGAATTGGAAAGGTGGAATTTTAGATTGAATGTACCCACATTTGCGTAGATTGAGAGTGGGGAACCATTTTAGGGAACAATAACCTTGTTACACCCGACTGGGATTTGAACTTCAAACTTCCCAACACCAGCAATCCAGTCTAATAGTGTGTGTTACCCGCCGTGTTTAACTGACATTCTGAAGACGGGGATCGCGGTTAAATTCCGGTCTGGTGCACTCAGGTGGTTTTTCCCTAAATATTTTTCCGCTCTCACGCCATGAAAATACGGATGCACCTCCTCTTAATTTAACCTTCCTGATGCCTAATGCATTAAAGTTATTAGTTCATAAGCGTATAGCCCGAACGGGTAGTAAGACACGCTGCTAAAACTAATTAAATAAAAATTGCGTGTTTGGAACCGTTTGAAGAAAAAAAAACCTCGGTACACTCTATTGGGAATTGAACCCCGATCTCGTCACCAGCAATCCAGTCTAATACGAGAAAGTCGAATGAAAAATGTTTTCTTCCACTAGGTAAGAAATATAAAGAAACCCAGACTACTGATTATTTGAGTTCAACCTAAAAATAAAGCAGCATATTTCTGCAAAGTGAGTGGTCGTGGTCTTTTATAAAAGCCGCACTCTGGCCTTTCACTTCCAAGAAACTTGACCCATGTAAACAACAGATTAGCGCGCTCCCCCTTACTCTGACCAAAGTTGACAGATATGTCAACATCGCAACTATAGCTTGGTGTCTGTTAAACAGTCCAAATAGTTCAATATATGGACGTTTCCTAAGAGTTGCGCTGATAGCGCTTCTCATGTTTTACAAGGTAATCTTTCCACTTAAATGTCCAGAGATAAAAATCCACTGGGTACAAATAAAATGATCAAGTAGGCCATTCAATGGATCCCTCGCGACCGTTCCATCTCTGAGGAAAACGGACCTACAACAAAGCTGACGATCTCTCCGAATAGGTGAGCTGGGGCACCATCATGCACGAACCACATTTTTCGTAAGACATCCAGAGATAAATTGTCGATTAAATAGTGCAATTCATTTTGAAGAGATTGAAGATAAACGCCTCCTGTCAGACGCGAAGGTAAGAAATAGGGGCCTAATCAAATTATCATGCACGATTCCAGCAAAAACGTATACACTGAACTTATGTTGATGTTTGTCATGCCGCGATACATGGGAGTTTTCTTCGCTCCAGATGTGGTTGTTATAGTAGTTAAATATTTCACAGCTTGTAAAACTAGCCTCATCAGTAAACAGAATAATCGCCAAGACAAGTAGGATAACAGCACACTATTTTTGGATGCGTTGGCAAAATGTTCTTCGTGGCAGAAACTCTGCCTCAGTAGGTCCTTGCACCCGTTGAAGGTGATATAGGTACAGAAGGTTTTGATGGGTATTATTCCAGATAGTCGTATGACTAGCTCCTTCCCTTAGCGCAATTTTTCTTATACTGTCTGATGGACTTTCATCCACATTACAAAGGATTCCTTCCTCATTACCAACATTTCGAAACTCTACTGGTCTTCTAGCGTCAAAGGATCTGGTCTCAAATGAGCCCCTCTCATGCAAACGTTGGTGGAGTATTATTATTATTATTATTATTATTATTAGCACCGCGTCTTACTACCCGTTCGGGTTATACGCACTTACGCTAATGTGTAATGGTAGGGTGATTGTGAGATGAAATGAAGTACTTACAGTTTAACGTGGAATCCGAACCACGGTGGAGGCCTGGCATTCCCCACATTCACAAGATGTCTTGTCAGAGGTGGAGGAAGGGTTTGGTAATCAGATAAATTTTTGCCGGGACCGGGGATTGAACCCCGGCCGCCAGCATAGAAGTCTGACACCTTACCCCTAGACCGCCAGGCCACCGTTGGTGGAGTAGTGTGAGTGATATTGGGCAAGGTAAACGCCTGTCAGATTTCATTTCTGAATAAGGTATACGCCCTCTTAAATACATTTCCATCTTCAAGATCATACATGTAGTGTATGTCTGCCATTTCACTCACCGAATAAGATGACATTACGTGTTAACTAAGCAACTAATTTATTATAGCAATTTAGGTTGATTAAGTATTTAAAGAAAAATCTTTAAGACTCTAAAACTAAGCGTTTTTTATCCAATGTTTATACTAACTTTTTTTTATCGTTTGGCTAATGGGAACGCGCCCCTAAAATAGTTGAACCTAATTAAAATACACCACATATACATTATATAAATATATATTTAATCTCGTATATAATGTACACATTGTTTTAGCACTGTATCATACTATATGTTCAGGTTATACTAATAATACGTACTAATTATGCTATTCGTTATAATTAAGGTAGGGTAAATATATAAGAGGTGTATCCACATTTACGTGGAGGGAGAGTGGATAGTCATCCATGAAAAAACACTCTCGGTACACCTGATTAGGATTCGAGCCCCAATTTCCCCTTTATCAGTAGTCCAGTCTACTGCGAAAGTGACGTATAAGACCATTCAATCACTGACGTGGACCATGTATAAATTAATTGAAGGGTACAGGGAAAAAAAGGCAAGTTCAACTTTACTTAAACCTGAGACAGTGCTGAGATCTGTTAGACAATCATGATACCTTTCCAATACACATTAGATTATGGTTAAAAGAGGTCTCTGTCAGATTTAAATTAGTCTCTTAATAAATATTTTTTGGGATCTTTATGGGGCTCATTATATAAAAGTTTAGGTCCTAGAAAATGTGTTTAGTGTGACTTTCCTCCATTTTTTTTTCTGTCCCCTTCAATTACGCTATCATATTGATATATGTGATATATTAATAGTTATATTCATATAAACAGTGCACGCTACTAAAAATATGCGTAGGCTACAGGCCGACGGGTTTACAAGACATAGTAAATAAATAAAAATAATAAATAAATAAAATCTTTTTGTTTCTTGGTTCAAATCACGACTATGTATACTGAGTGTGTTTTTCTATAAATAGATTTTTAGCTCTCCTTCGATACAAATACGTGTACGTTTCTTCTAAATAATCTCATCCACCTCCCTAAACCCTTATTGTAGTAAAATGTATACATCCCAAATGGTTAGAAATACATGAAACAAAATTACTATCGATAATAATTGATAAGCAATGAAATAAACCTCAAAATCAAATCTTGGTTAATAGAAATTAAAAACAATATGCAAACAACATTTGTAAAAAATTAAAAATCATATCATCCTATTCTAAACACCAAAGTTAATCACAAAAGTTAATTTACTAAAATCATATATGATTTCTCTAAATACTCTTAAAAACAATGGGAATTTCTTCTAGAAAATCTGAAAATAAAAGCACAGAATTTTGTATAACATAAATAAAGACAACCCTGAGAAAGCATGTTATCAAATAAACATATGTCGAGTGCACAATTTAAGTCGTCAACTGTAGGAAGTCGTGTTGAATCTTCAGTTCAATACAGCGGTTGACTCAATGTAAGGATAATAGATAGGTAGCGCCATTTGGAAGAATTTGTTGAAGTCATTGCTTGCGTCAGCCACGAAACTACGTCACCCAGTACACAGCAGTTAGTAATGTGTCATGCTGTCCATGTATTTCGGACGGTCCATTAAATTATCTTTATAATTATTTATTTATTTGTGTTTGCCTGGTAGTGATTTTTTCGTGTATAGTTAGCTACTTTATTATGTTTACCACTCAAGTATCTGTTTTAATATGCTAATATTAAATACAGCAGGGATGTTCCAGTTAATGATTCAATAGTAGTAACTATAGTACTAAATATATGTATGATTGCTAACTATATATAGTTGAATTGTTCTTATCAAGCTGTTTATTATTTTATAATAGTTTTTCTTTTATATAATAGTATATAGGATAAAAGTCATTGCTGAACAATCAGACTTTTAGGGTTTTTGTTAATTTATTTGTGTACGTTCTTCAATTTTAATTACATGTGTTTAAAACAGACATACAAAATGCCTAGCTTTGCTGTTGCACTCTGTGTAAATAGTCAACGAAACTGCAAGGGTAAGAATATATCTTTTTACTCCCTTCTTAAGGATCCAGAAATTTTCCGCACATGGGAGCTCAAATGTAAAAGTAAAGATACAATTAATACAAATTTTTCTCCAATATGTTCCATTCATTTTGCCGACAGAGACTTTGCTATTTGTGGTGCTAAATTGAAAGTTAACTAAAATTCCAAGAACTTAAAACAAATTGAATGTTGCCAGTGTTAATAATACATAGTTCCAACATATAAGTAGTTTTAAACATATTTTAATGGTTTTTTAAGTGAATTTATTCAGTTTTTCTCATTTATTGGTGTGAATTATAGATATGTATTAATATGTTTAATGTTCCCAAACGTGATATAATTTCTAACAATAATTATTTAGAAAGGACTTAATTTGTCTTCTATAAGACTTTGTGAATGTTAAGCCATGTTCTCACGTGTCATTTTCAGTGATTCCCTGAATAGTATTACAAAATGAACGTCAGAACAACCATTTCATTAGACTGAATTATTATTTAACGTTTTCGTTAAAAGTTAAAAGGAATTATACTTTTATTCATTGTTAATTATTATCATTATTGAAAAATAAAAACAAAATGAACCATGTGGAAACGACTTCATTTTTATTTGAATGTACAGATTTATTTAGATATTTACAGACAATGTGTTGTTATAAGATTTCTAAAAAATGGTATTTAAGTTGTGAGACAAACAAACCGACCTATTTTTAAACAGTTACAGACAATTTGAATATCTATGGAATATAAGTAGTGATTTATATCAAATAAGACAGCACGTGGCGCCATTTTAGTAAATTAAACAATAGTTGATTATTCTCAACATGATCATTATGATAAATGATACATGTGAACAAATTCCTTTAATTTTTATTTTCATTAAAAATGAATCACTTGAAATTATTCATTGAAAGAGAAATGTGAGAACACGGCTTTAAGCGCTGGCTTGTGTATTGAGTGACGTCACACGCTCAGCCAATCAGATGTCGTTCTCCAACTGGCGCTACCTTCTATTCTCTTTACATTGGGTCGGCTGGCTGTTGCTGTGACGGCTCGGGGTGTTTTGTAGGATCTGTGTTAGATGTCGTAGTAGTTAGAATAAAAAATAAAATTTTAGAGTTGATTTAACAATTAATCAAAATTCACCTAAAATGGAATTACAGCCTAACAGGTGACAGTAATTTTATTTTATACTTTAATAGTCAGTGAGTTTATTCAAAATATAATGTACAATAAATAACTCCTCAGAGAAAGAGATGTTTCTAATCCAAGTCTCAAAAATATTTATCCTAGTGAAAAGCATTGGCATGACTATGAGCTGTGTGAAGCAGGCATATATAAGCCCTGTAACTAGGGCACGAAATTGGTATAATTATGTTAATAACCTGGTGCAGAAATCTCACATAATGACAGTTACAATCCATCTAACAATCTTGGATAGTAAAGGTGGGAAAGCCCTCTTAAACGTATAAACGGGTAGAGCAAACAATTCGATGGCTATAGAGCCGTCTTAAACATTGTTGCGAGAAGCGCAAGCATTAACATGATAATCAATGGCACAAACGCCCCCTTAAACTAATAAGTATGAGGGGCAAACAATTCAAATTCATTGGTGATAGCACCGTTTTAAGCATTTTGTGTGAAGCACTTGACGTAGCAACGTTATTCACACGTAAAAAAGCCCCCACAGCCGTCTAGATCCAAGAGTGTCCCTACCGAACAAAAAACCAGCAAATATATAGTGTCAGAATTGTCTGGCACATACACAAACATGCCCATAAAAGGTAATACAACCTCTAACAGGGTGACAAGGACCAACGGGAAGAATGCAGAACAGATGTGCGAGAATGAGGCGATAAACATATCACGTGATGTCGAACCTAGCTCTCAATAGATCCAGTGCCCGTCTTTTGTTGTTGTTGTTTTGTCTTTATCTATCCACAACCACCTCGGGTTACTAGTGACTTACGTTAAAATTACCCCGCAATGTGTCCTACGTGGCCCACGATTCAAGCCCATAACACAGCCCGTCAAATGGAAAGTAGACCAAAGACACTGAGGGGTTTAGCCCATAACCACTACACACAAACCCAAAAAGTGAGGAATTAGTATTCCTCATATATGTTGCCTCATACTCCATCAAGTCGGTGATTCTAAGACGCCCTAATTCCACCTCTTTCAAACTACGGTCATCTTTCTCCGTCAACAGGAATCAATCCAACCTCCCACGTCACCATTGTACGCTCCCCCCTCTTCACATCTCATCGTATTTTACAAGAGAGGCTTTCTCGCGTCTTGCAGACAACAAAGGGCTCTCTCTGTGGCCTCCATTGTGGTGTCAAGATCAGCTGACACCCAGACTGTAGGTCGGACGAGGGGGATAAAGACACAAGAAAGAGGAGAAATAAGACTGGTAGACTATAAACAGAGAGAGAAACTTGAATCGAGAGGAAAGAGGAAAAGAGCAATATGTTATAAAAAGGGAAATATAGAAACAAAGAAAAGAATAGAGAGATATAAAGAGGCATGAACAATAATTGAGGCAATAGAAATATATATATATATATGAACAAATGGGATGACGCAGTAGTGAAAAAAAGGGAAAGAAAGATGTGATACGTCTTGACGGTATAATATCAAATGCCTCCGCCAGATCCCACTTGGGGCAGAGTAAAAAATGAAATAAAAAACTAAAAGAAGTATGTTATGTTTCCGGTTAGAGAATCTCATAGGAAAGAGTGTATAGTAGAGACGATAATAAGGGAAGGAAGAATAAGTCTAGTGCTGAGTCCATAACTGGACGTCGTCTTTTCTTTATGTGACACAGCATCCTCTGTCTGTCAAAATAGATTTGATGTCACAGTTTTGCAGGGATGTAGCTACAATCCAATTTGTATAGAAAGGTAATTAAAGAAAATACAAACACATTTCCTTTTATTCAAAATTGATAACATTTTACTAAATTACCTGTTTTACATTAATCGCACCTAATTGACTTGACGTATGCATTCGAGAAAGAAAAATGTATAAATTTCCTAGATGTAATGTAAGAACCTTTTTATGAAAACTAGACTGTACGAGCTATCTAGAGAATATCACTGACTTGCAGACAGGGGTTAGTCTCGCCTGGTCTTGTTAGTAGTCAGGGTAAGGTCAAAATTCAAATCTCGGCTGAATGTAGTGAAGCTAAGATTTTTATAAATATTTTCCCACTATTGCTCCACTACAAAAAAAGGTACATTTTCTCTAAATTCTACCTTATTCATGCTTATCGCATAGGTGTAATTACGCGGACAGCCTGGAAGGGCATTAATATTAAGTACGCTTATGGAGTAGGAATGATGAACTAACAACTTCAGAGGAAAAGAACTTGCACTTTCCTGGAAGGAGAGGGGGAAACTATTTATTAAAAGACAAAATAGTTTCACCCTACCTAAATTAGAACCCTAGCCTCCCAGTCACTGGCAAACCAGCATAACACAAGAGTGACGCATTAGTGTTAGACCATGCGACCACCGATACGGGTTATATTTAACCGTTGTTTTAACCAACATGTGACTGTCCATAAGATTTATTTTTAACCTAAGGTCAGACATCTAGTTCAGCCGATGATGCTTTTCTGTATATAAGAACTAGAGGTACTGGGTTCAATACTCAGCACGGTAATAAAACTATAATATTTGCAACTTTGAACTAAGTGATAAATCAACGGAAGGAGTTTTAGCTCTGTTACATAAGTTTTAGTTTGTAGTTGTGTGCTAATATAATCAATCGGTTAAATTAGGTCACGTTAAATATCTCTAAGTTATATAAAGCTAGAGCAATTGTTTCAAAACTGTGGATTCCAAGACGATTTTCAGTGGGTCACGAAAATGTATTGAAATATGAAAATGTAAATATTTCAAAATAGAAACTCATAAAAAATGAGAAAATGAACAACAGAAAAAATGAATTAATAACGTACGTATCTTACGGATACGGTAATCGGGTGCCATGTTAGTGCCTGTGGTGCCTTCCAAATCATGATAGGCAACCCGATATAGCCCAATGGTGTCACCACCTTACGACTGCTGCTCCCTTTTCACATCTGTGAAGTTGCATTTTCGGAGATAATAGAAATAAAACAGAATTCCTGAACAAACTGCCATCATTGAGCTCCTTACACCTGAAAATGACTCGCATCAACGACGTCAAAAATAGGAACTCCTCCTTCAGTAGCCACAGGGTCTGGGGTACGAATCTCTGTCGGGTGTGCTGAAGGTGGTTTTAACAAAACGGTTTTCCATTCTCTCTCCACTAAAATGTGGGTACACTTCCTCTGAATTAGAGACCTTCCTTATCCATAGGTCACTAGCGTATAACCTGAACAGTTGTTAAAAATAACAGGAACCGGAAAGACGTACAACCTCTGAACACGCTTCATTATGATAAAAAGAACGGTTGACGTATGATATTCAATAGTAAATAAATTAGGTCCCTGCACCCCCCAACCCCCAACTCATTTTCCTTTTATCGAGTTTATTAAAGTTAGGTGGGTCTTGAAAGCTAGTCTTTTTTGATTTAAGCTTTTAACCAGTTTTGAAAATTCAGAGAGAGAAAGATGATTTCAATTTGAAATAAATGAAAACTACATACTTAAAATGGTAGATGTTTATTTGTAATACTGTATTACAACCTTTTATATTGCAGATGAAAACACAGTGTAAATATGTTCTGTTTACACATTATGTCAACCCTCCCACTTGTTATCTTGAAAGGAGGTAGGAACTTCCTTGCTTGCCATTGTGCTGCAGCATTGTTTACCTCCCTCAGACCTCAGACTCAGGAAACATCTTTCTCCCTTCACCTGTTCTTGACTCTTGAGAGGTCTTTCTTTATCACATCTCTTGTGCGATTCAAAACAACTAGCACTAGACTCATAAAGTTGTGGGTCTGGATTTTTGTTGTTGTTGAACAATAGCTGGTGTCTTGTGTGCCTACAAACCTTTTACAGATAAAAGTTGTAAATTTACACAGTTAATTAAGTATTATTTTTATTTTATAAGTGGATTTCATGTTTGTTACAATGTTACAGAATATGACAGCCACTATAATGAGTATTGTCTCTAGCCTTTTTGGCATCAACTCCAGCCGACTTTATTTGTAAGAAAGAAACTTTGGGGACTTTCTAAAATAAACTTATATTATTTATGCCCCACGTATTTTTACTATTCCTGGATGTCTTAATTTAATATCATAAATGGGATCAGGATTAGGAAAATAACATTTATAGAACGAGTTAACCTCATTTGCGGTAGATGTGAGTGGAAACTAGAATGTAAAAACCACCCACAGTATATTCAGCAGGGATTTGAGCCTAAACTTATCCATCAAAAAACGAGTTCTAACGACTTATGTTTATTCCTCGTGCCCACTAATGCACTACTGTTTGAGTTATACGCTTATGTACTAATTACGCTATTGCATGAGGTAAGATAGAATTTAGAGGAACTTTTCCCGATTTTGCGTGAAAGGAGAGTGAATAATCTAATTTTCTACATTTTGTAACAGACCCAGGCTAAACCGGGAGTGGGTGGATATCCTCCAATACAAAATCTAAGCTTTTAAACTTAAACAACGTTTACCGCCACATATGGAAACACTGCAGAGCTCCAATCTTTGTGATGGTGGTCAGAAATTCAGGAAAAGAGTCTATTGGTCCATGCTTGGATATTATTTACTCATGGGAGTGTTTTCCTGCGGTTTCATGAGTGCTAATTACTGTGGTGAGATTTTAAAAAGGTGATTATGAGAAGGACGGCCAGTTTATTTTTCAAAATAAAAATTTTAATACTTTTCATTTCTCTCAAACACGATTCGGAATAGTTATAATCTGCCTCGGTCTTTGGATATTTTTTGTTTCTCCTTTAATGTTGATTGATGAATTTAATCAAGAAATGATATTAACGGCCACTCTCGATTTTTATGCTTGGAGCGTCAAAGTGGTTAGTCACAGTGTCACAGTGACATACATCTGTAGGTACATAATATGAAAGAGTCATGTTCTATTATTTAACTAATCAAATTTCTAAATACAATAGGACACACAGATAAACATGTTTAACGATCACACTAGTGTTACAACCATATTTATTCTTAAAGTAAAGATTCGTGACACAGCTCACTTTAGATTGATACGTCCTTACATTCAGACAAGCGGGGATAGTTTCAGTTTGCTGCTTTGCAGCTTTTATTAGCTAGATGGATAAAATATACGATTCGTGAATTCATATTTTAAAAAGAATTGCAATACGCCTTATTACCCGTAATTAAATAACACTGATTGGATATAATTTCTGAATTGGGAGATCATTGCTTGTAAATAGCTGCACCACGTCTTACTACCAGTAACTAAATTACGCTGATTGATTAAGAACAAAGTGCTAGGATTTAGAATAAATGTAACAGCATTTGGTAAGAAGGGAAAATAATTTAGTAAAATTTAGTAGGCGCATACCCTGCCGAGATTTGAACCCTCAACTTTCTTTCCCCAACAAACAAGACCACAAGCCAAATGATATGAGCTTTACATATAGTTTGCGTGATCATAGTTGCAAGTCTGTTTTAATGGTCCATTTGACAACCAGATTGATAACTACTTAAACAGAGTGGTAGGAAATAGGAGGTTAACAAGAGAAAATGCACATGCATTACCATGCTTAATGCACCTTATCTTTTAGGCACTGACTATCCTATCAATGTGGAGCCTGGCACTTAAGACCACGTGATCATCGATGTGGATGAAACACTCAACAAGGCTCTAAAAAGTTTTATTGGTAATATTTGTGGCAAATGTTTTCGATTTATATTGAGTATATGTATATTTACTGTTAGTATGATGGATATATTTATTTAACATTAAAAAAAAACTTTGTTAAAATAAAATTATGCATATTGTCCATTCTAAATTTGAGGGCAGAATTTTCCATTTTGGTATAAACATATCTAACCACATGCAATGTATCCTAACTGGAAGTCTTTAGTTCTTATCCCTACCAGCTTTAAACCCTTGTGTTTCGTTTTAGATAGTCATGGGATGGTTACTGCTTGACCATGAATTAAGCTATAATTGGTTCGGGCACCAGGTAGGTTGCTATCCTCCCAATAAACTATGATGATATTCTATTTGATATAAATATCACAATTTATAGTTAGGTTGTTTTTTCAGTCATGGATTTTCTATGTCATAACGTGCTTTCTTGTAATATATTAAGTTAATCCTATTAGACTAATCCTATCCTTTAGGCACTTTACTCTTCGTATATCTACAAACGAATACAACATCACTTGGAAAGTGAAAAACAATAAAACATTAGTGCAAGGAGATGGGGTACATTAATGTATGCTGCTCACGATGATCGAGATAAATCACCTTGGTAATAGGAATGGTGATTATTAACCGAGTTGAAGTGATAGCACCACTTCCATATTATATGACTGCACAAAAACGAGTGCCTAGCACCCGTTGTACCTATTAGAAGGCATGGGGTCATCTCTTAGTCCCACGATTCACCACGAAAACGTCCCTCTCCCCATTGACATTTTATCTTTTCAAAAAGAAATAAGCCAAGGCTACTTTCACCAAAAACTGTACCTAGGGGTCAGGAGATCTTGTGAGACATTTAAAAAAACAACTAATATTGGTTCTTACGTAAATATTATAAATACTAAAACGCCATCTGACTATTTTGTGAAAGTAAAAAAAAATTGACGCTAAAAATATATTACATTAGATTTTGATCTGTAAAAATTATGGAAAAGTTGACATTGAGTCTATTATTTCAATAATATAATTTTCTTGAATTCATAAAAAAAAACTATATTAGACAGGGATTATTTTTTGACACCTCTACCCAACTGAGCTTCATATATTCTCGTCCCACTCACTTATGTCACTCAACTCAGTGGTTTCCAAACAGGGGGTCGCAATATGTTTTGGGTGGGATCGCATTGCTGGTTGGTTATATCTTCAAGTTTACTTTTTAAAGTGGAGTTTAGTGGCCCTAATGGTTCGTTGTGCTTACTACATGACACCATATATCCATAAAGGCTGACAGTGTCGTCGTAGCAGACGGTGGCTTTTATAACTCAATCGAGGACTGTCGCCATAAAGTTATACAATATAATGATTAGAGGAGAGTGTAAAATGCAAATAGAAATGTAAGCTATTTAAATTATAAAACTGTTAAGTTATTGTTTAGCTCCCTTTTGTTTACTTAACTCCGGAAGTGTGTTGATGACTTATTTTGCTGTAGAGGTTTCGTGTTTGGGGGAATGGAGTTGCTAGCCTAACTTAAAAAATACCCACTGGTCTCATTGGTTATATTTGGAGAAATATTAGTAACACTCGTATAATAATTATAAAAGCAGTTTATAACATTAAATTAAGCGCGTGAGTATTACGTAGCGCTCCTTTGGATTATCGGTAGTGGGGAGTACAGGATTAAAATGTTTACCGGGGGGTTGGGGGGTGGGAGGGATGTTTCCTAATTGGCTACCTTCCTTATCCATCCACGCAATTAAAGAGACATTTCCTCTAAATTATACCTACCTCAAGGGTTTAGCTCAGGTGGTTGGTAAGGTTAGGTGAAAGTAATAGATTAAAACTTAGAATATGAATGATCGCAGGTCATCAAGGAGTCACGAGGATCTCGAAAACAAACATTGAGATAAAATCTTGAAATGGTTGGAAACAATTGACTTACAGTAGCCCCATGGCTTCTTTGGTGCTGACTGACAGCTCACAGCTGCCGGCTTTGAAATGTTACCAGACCAAATTATGTATCCCTACGCCAAACCAAATCATCTGTAAAAAAACATGTGTCTAGCAGCTGTCACTTCTGACAGTCAAAATTTATGTATTTACCTAAATGTTGACTATCAGAAGTGAGCTGTGAGCTGTCAGTCAGCACCAAAGAAGTCATGGGGCTACTGTATATACCTACATGTTGACTATCAGAAGTGAGCTGTGAGCTGTCAGTCAGCACCAAAGAAGTCATGGGGCTACTGT
>CABFOV010000697.1:42510-65512 GCA_902141375.1 Timema poppense
TGTATATACCTACATGTTGACTATCAGAAGTGAGCTGTGAGCTGTCAGTCAGCACCAAAGAAGTCATGGGGCTACTGTATATACCTACATGTTGACTATCAGAAGTGAGCTGTCAGTCAGCACCAAAGAAGTCATGGGGCCACTGTAACTTCCTAGGTCTCCGAGCAGCCACACTCGCCACAGGAGTGCCCCGCATTACGGCAGTATCTCTACATGGGCTGATAGGGAAACAGGGCATTTGTCAGGTGGACCAGTTGTTTATTGGTCTCATAATGCAGTTTGCATCTTCTAAACGGTCTTTACTATGAAAACGGGACAATTAAGTTGGGGATGTAGTGCAGGGAATTTAAGGTCAATGTTTTTTGCAGTTTTATAGAAATTTCTTTTCTCAAAATAAATAAAATATTGCTTGATTACAAACATAGTGTTTAATTTTCTTCACATGGTGATATTAACAACTACTGTTGAATATCTGTCATGAGCATAGCGGCACTGGACGAGAAACATTTTAAATAAAGAGAAAGAGCTGTGCTTGAATTCCAGAACACTCTTGACAGATATTATACAACTGTTGATATCATCACATGAATAAAATTATACTCTGTGTGTATGGAAGGATTCTTTGATTTATTTTGAAAAAGATTTAAAAAACAGCTCAGCTATTCTTGCGTTCCCTACAATCCCACATTAAGTTATATCCATTTATCTTTCTACCTACCTTAAATATCTAAAACACCATATTATATTATGCTAGCGTCGTCATCAAACCGTTTTCTTAAAAAGTCAAACTGAAGGTGCTATTTCATACAGAGGTAAAATGATTTGTTGCTATTTTTATTATTCTTCCATGAAAAATTCTCAAAAAAAATATAAGCATTTAAGATGTAAAGTTAATTTTGTAAAATATAAGTTTATTAAATTGATGACTCTCCCAGGTGTTTCATGCAAATCTTTAAAATAATATATAAATATTAATAAAACCAAGTGTGTGGCTGCATACTTCTGACATTTCATTTATACTAAAAGTTATCAGTCCTACCTTCACGAACTATACTATTGCCCTAGCTTAATAACTATGTCATGGTGTGGTCATTAAAGGTAGGTATGTTACTACCTTTCAGTGTAAACGAAATGCACTTGGATGCGTTTCTATATAAAGTGAGTGCAAGACTTAAATATACCTGCGCTGACAATTTTCCCAGCCTGACGCCAATTGTCTGCGTTACAACACGTCAGTGTTCGGATGAATATCAGACCGCTAAACCTAACACAAGAACCCTCTTGTGAAAACAGTCAAACTAAACTCAACGTACCTTTCACCCTCGAGTTGACACAGTAGCAGTCCCGGCGCCTGAACTTACCTTGTTCGCACTCAAGTGTTTCTTTATGCAAGCTCAGAAGTGCGAAACGGAGAACTTGAAGAGTAACGCTAACGTTCGCTTCTTACGGATAAAAATATAAGGGGAGGGGGGCAGAATGATGGAGCTCTTAACATAGGCAGGAGAATGACGTGTAAAATATATTTTATACGGACCAAATTCCATAGGAAGGGACTTCTATGAAATACGAGCATATTTTTTTCACCAAAATTGATAGTATTTTACTATTTTACTAATGGTATTTTATATATATGTATGTATAGTGTCAATCCAAATAGACAGCTGCAGATCGCATGACTTCACATATGAATACGTTAAAGTAGATATAGTAGCTCTTCTAGCCGTCAGATAAGCCCCTTCGTGAGAAAATTGGACTGTACCTTGATAACCTGCGTGGTTAGAGGATGGCTTAGAGATAATTGGTTTTTTTTGTTGGTATTATTTGACTTTGTACAAGATGTTATGGAATAAAGGGTTATTCAATATTTATTATTCCAGGGTTAGTCAAATTTAATTTAAACCAGAACTCCCCGTGTTTTCCAAGATTTTCAGGGAGTTTAGAGAGTAAAAATAGGAATACAATATATTTTTTCATACAAATTACTAGTGTGAATTTATGTTAACAGGGCTTGGAATAGGAGCATTTGACCTTTCTGGGGGAAGTATATATAGTCATCACGCAATAGATATGGGGGAGGGAAGGGGGCTTGTGATGTTTTTTTAGCTTTTATTGTGGTTAGTTCTTTATTTCGAGCATTTTATTAATAGTCAATTCAAAGGACTACCATTTAAATCTAGCAGCTAAAAGTTTCCATATCACCAATATTTACATATTTACTTTAGTTATTTATGAAATCCTCTGTATCTCTCCGTTTTTTTCCCCATACTGAAATACTAAAATACTTTCTGAGTTTTCGTCAAAAAATTGAACTCGAGATTCTAATGAATGTCGATGTTTCATGACCCTCCGAATCCGAAAAAGTGTTTTTTGAATTTCCGTCTGTCTGTAACTCTAACTATTTTACCGATCAGGCTAAAACTTGGTATCCATGGTTTCCATAGGGTTTTCCCCAAGGATATTTAAGAATTGGATATCCAACCCTAAAATTAAGGGTAGTTTACTAAAGGAAAAATAAAGTAGATTTTATCAAAATTGGTTTTAACGATTTTTATGAAATTTCATTTCTAAACATTTCTAAATATTCTAAACAAAATGGCTACTCTCAATATTTGACAAAATAACTTTAAGGGCTCCAGTCTGATGCGTAAAATTAACTTTTCTTTTAATATCTTCTAAACTATTTGAGATATAAACTTACTTATCATTACAAATATGTATGTCTATTTACTAATACAAATATTTAATTTGAATAATATGTTTATAGAACCAATAACTTTCAAGCTAAACGAAAAATATATATTTTTTAACTTATCGCAAACCAAAGGTAAAGTATTGCGACCGTAACAAATAATTTAACCTGAAATGTTGGTATATGTCGACGTCTCATGACATTCCGAACCCTAAAAAGTGGTCTTTGCAATTCTGTCTGCCTGTGTGTCTATTTAATCTTAAAATTAAAAGTAGTTCAATAAAAGGCAAAAAGAGAAAAACATTATTTTCTCAAAATCGGCTTCAACGATTTTGATTATAAATCGTATCTAAGCGTTAATTAAGTTTATAAATAAACTGGATATTTTAATTTTCCCATGAAAATGACTATTAGTGTAATTTACAGAAGCAGAAACTTCCTTATCTCCTCCGTAGCTATTTGAGATACTTAGTAGCTTTTCATCGCAAAATTGTAGTACTATTATAAATAAAAAAACTTTTATATGAAATATATTTTTATAAAACCAACCGTTTCTGAGATATTGGCAAATATATTAATACGATTTTGTGAGCTTTAGTTGTGAAGAGATACTACTTAAGTTTTACCGAAATAATTCTTCAATGCCATAGAGTAATTAAATATAAGTAAGTCTCTCAAAAGTGTATGCTGTTTTTCTTTAAACATCTTAGGAGAAATGTTTGTACAACAATGATCTATATCCAATTTAGATTCAATAGTCTATATTTAAATTGTATATTGGTAAAATTTATGAATGAGGAATTTAATAGCAATGCGATGGCATGAAGATTTGCAACACCTAATAAAATGTAAAAAATGTTAACCGGAAGTTGAAATTTTAATACGAAGTGTAGACCTTTGTGGACCCAATATTGATCTTTTTCATCGGTTCAAACATATAAATGAGGATCTTAATTATTTAAAAATAAAATTATAAAATTTTAATCCGGGACTAAAAAAAAAAGTTTTGCATAAGTATAGTGCAATTTATGCTAGGGTTTGCGAATGTATATTACTTCGTTTCACATATATTACGAGTTTAGGGTAACAATATTTCCATTTTTAAACAATAGAACGAGAAAGTACGTGTGGATTTCCGTATTATTTATTTAAGAATATAAAAGTTTATTATAGTAAATTTATTTTCAGTATGTGCAGAATTTAAAATTAAAATTATGACAAACAATATGATCAAATATTTTAAAATTAATAACTATTTAAATAGTATTAATTTAGTCTGACACACTAGCATATAAATAAGTGCATCTCTAGCTCATTAGCGTAATTAGTACACAGGAATACAGCCCAAACGAGTAGAATGACATTGTTTAAAAGAATATGTGTTTGAACTAAAACCAGAATATATTTTGTTATTGCAATAGTTAACTTATATCTAACACATTACAAAATTATATATTTTTCGTGACTAATGTCACACAGAAAATTGCTATGAGACCTCCACTAAGAACAACTCCCTCTATGGCTTATCAAATATTCTTCTAACATTTAAGGAAAGGTTTTTGCATGTCAGTCTAGATCACATATAGCTAATTAAGTCTTTCGCTACAACTTAAAACTAATTTAGGCCTCAAGAGATACTTTAATTTTGAGGAAAGGGAATTGAAGCGAATATAATTTTACCACCAATTATTTTGCCAGTTAAGGTAGATAAATTTAATCAGACACAAAATGACGAAATACGGAGAACCTGTGACGAAATTACACCATTAAATTATTTTTTTACACGAGTCTGGGTGCAAAAAACAACTGTAGGGCTGTCTCTTGTTGATGAGATTATAAATATTAGTTCCCAGGTATCTTATAGAAAGACTTAGTGCTTATTTAAAAGTACAGAACATACCTTTCAACGCAATATTATATTTATTGGAATAATCTCAGGAATAGGGATAAGAAATGTAGCTGCATTAGCACGGAGAAGGAAAGAAAAATACCATAGTGATAAATCAAGTGTATTGACAACCCCATTTTGCACATGCCAAAGATTCGAACCTCAACCTCCCCATCACCGTATGGCCAGCTTATTACGAGCCTTACGTCCTAGAACACGTAAGACCTGGTTTGGGAAAAAGGTTTTCTGTTAGGAAATAATTCCACTTGTAGCATTTGAGATAAATTCCTGTTTATTTAAAACACAAATTAAATGTATGTTACTGTCAATTTTATTTGAATATTCATAGGAACTTGGAAACCCCTTTCTCCCATGAGCGTAAACAGCTGATTAGCATATACAGCTATTACTATAAAACCATGTTGTTAATTTAAAGCGATAATACTAGTTGTTCGTTTGATACCTCATTCTATTTAAAAAAATTAATAAAAACAGGAACATTCGATTGTTAACACCATTGAATAAACATGATTTAAGTAGGTATAATGTTTGGGGACAAGTGTTCATTTTATATAATCAATATTTAACATTAAAAACTCACGTTTCATTTGTTTTATTGATGTTTTAAATACAATAAAAGCAAATAAGCTAGAACATAGTATTATTCCATAATAACCCAACATCCTACTAATATATCATCATAACATAACATAACATATATATACATCAGTCGTATGTTGCAAAATTATGCTCAACCCACAGTACCCTTTGTGCTTAATATCGCACGAATAACTTCAAACTCTGTATTGCTTACATTAAGATACCATAAAATTGATATATTTTGAAATGTTACAACTTAAACCACTTTATAAATCTTTTGTTTTCCTATTGAATGCAGGATTAAATTATTTGTCTTATTTTTATCGCCAAATAAACTGCAATCAAAGAATAAACTACAGAATGCATTTCAGTCTTAAATCCAAAAGAAATTATACTTTGTGCTAGGCCTATATAATCATAATATATTGTTTTAGTGTGTATTTTGTTTTATGTTCAAATAAGTACGGAAATCTTGGTTCCTTAACAAATAAAATTTACACATGGGCGTTCAAAATTTGTATTCGATTTGGTTTTACATTTACATAAATACAGAGACAAATATGAATTTTCCCACTAAAAGTAATATTTAACTCTAGATTAGACAAGGAAATAATTTAATAAAATCTTGTTTTCTACGTTTAGGTGATTACAAAGCAACTTCCAAGACCAGAAATATTTGCAAAGAAACTTAGATAAGCCTGAATATGTGCGTCTCAGACTTTTTCTTTAATATGCTTTAACTTATATTAAGACACTAACGCCTTGGGCCACCTAGCTGCCAGTTCAGATTACTTCAAAATCCATAAATATGATTATTTGCATTCTCAGTACTGTATATAAACATAGCCAAGTGAAACTGAGCATTTTTGAGTTTGTGAACCTGACACATTTTATCATTCAGTTAACATTTAAACCACGAATAAAGCTAATATATATTTACGTGTCTTGGAAAATATTGGGGTGTTCACCTTGGATTTATTATCTTTAATCTTAAATTATTGTGAGTTTGATGACATTATGAGATAATATAATATTATATGAATAATTCCAAAACTATAAAACATATAAATGCTTAGCTTCATTATGTACTAAAGGAAACCCTAGAATTGGACACAACCACCTTTTTTTTAACTTCATATATATTTCTAGAATATAGCTGTGACTGTTTGAATACTTCCACGGGTATCTGCAAAACTTATAAAATTAGCAATCTTAAGCTCGGAATAGGCTGGTGTACTCTAAGAAACTTAAGGGTGTGATTCCCTTCTGGGCTATTTTATTTTACTATCATATTTACGTTGCTAAACTCTATAATAATTGTATTGGTTGTAGTGAAAATCAGGTTACAGTGAACCTAATAACTCTGTTCAGATCCACGTACATTTCAATATATTATATTAAAACCCACCTTGGTGGCCACATGATCTAGGGTAAGCTTCCTCAAACACTGACCCGTGGGCCAGAATCCGCCCGTGGAATGGGTCCATATGACCCACGGATTATTTGACAATAATAAAATGAAATAAATAATGTTCAAAGAAAATAAATTTAATAATGAATACCAAAATGATGGTGCTACTTTATGTGGTACACCACACATACCATAATATGTTCTGGTGAAAGTATTGGAAAAAGCCAAATGGTGGTGTACCGTTACTCAGCAATCACTAGTGTGTTTTACAAAGTTTCTGTTGAGCGAAGCGGCTGAGGAGCGTTTCCTATTTGGGGAGGGAGGAGATTATTATGTTGGATGCACAGCTCACATCCATTCAAGTTTAGTTATGGTTTTAAGCTACGTGTATATATATAGACAAATTTTCATAGAAAGCACATTATTTGAAAATTGGAAACTCATGCTACCATAATGGCGTTAATAAAAATACTACAATATAGTATTTACATTCTTGGTTCATTTAATGTATAATATAATGTAATGAAATGCATTGTATTTTTGAAAGAGATTGGCATTCTACTACGCGATAACTGAGGGCTTTCATTCAGGCGGAAGGTGACCATTTTGGGAACCTAATATAATGTTAAGCAACTCCACATTATTGGAGTACAAACATGAGTATATTTCAGAAACAAGGTCAAATGGGACAAATGTTTATTTTAACTATTTTCAATGTCTGTGTATCTCCTGTACACACCTGAAGTGTGCCCACATGAAATGGTATACTCTGTATTAGAGATGTGCGATATATCACTGACTGTGATTTTTTCACCGATACCATTTGATCACTGATACTCCCAGTTACTCGATCTCAAAAGTATCGGTGATTGAGATATCAGTGATCGGAGATACTCGCATACTCGCAATACTCGAGCTACGGAGCTAGTATTGCTTCTTTTCTTAGACACTCGAATAAATACTCGCTTCACGGCCTTTGTTATTCTTTTATTTTTTATTTTCTACCAACTAATTGAGAATCGACCTTATTGACTGGCATGTTTTACGTGTTATTTCTATTTAAAACACTTGATCTCTTAGAGCTCATTTATCAAAAACAGTATAAGATTGCTACGTAAAAATGACTTTAATAGTTTAAATGTTTCCTTCACATGCATTTTCAATACAAAACATTTGTTGTTAAGAGCAAAATTCAAAAGCAAGCTTACTAAGCAAATCACATTTCGGATTCTTTTTAAAAGTAGGCTACGAAAAAAAATCACATAACACAAATTACATAACATTTCACTATAAAATACTAAATAACATATTTTATTTCTCTATTTTTCAATTGTATTAAACTTCTTAAAACGCATACTTTTGTATTGACTGTACATTAGTCAGGCAACACGAAACCCGGAGATTAGGTAGCTGTATGTCAATAATGTCAATGTCAGTGCCGACAGAAAGAGCTTATGTTAAGTCTTTAAGTATCGAATTCCATTGCAAGCCGCCAAACTTCCAAGTAATTAGTTCTCCTTTCAAGTTCCAACCGACAACCGAATGTCATGGGATTATTCGAGTAAATACCCAGTACTCAGAAATACTCCATACTCCATACTCCATACTCGATTGTACGCGCCTACTCGGACAGCAGCTAAATACTAACAGTGAAAAATCAGTGGTATAAATCACCGATATTTTAAAATCACAGTCACTGTATTCACTGATATCGTAAAATCACTGTTTTTCCCATCTCTACTCTGTATATCCACATAAAGTATAACGTAGTCCTGTCTCTTTTTAAATCCAGCCCACACAGGACTTTCAATATCTTAATGTGGGCCTCCACTCAGTTTGGGAACCCCTGAGCTAAAGCTTCACTCTCGCAATAGACTATACTGCCAATGACCGGTAGATTGGGGTTCGATCCCCGTCTGGTGCACTGATGGTGGTTTTTCCTAAATTCTTTTCTTCTTTTCCTCCATGCAAATACGGGTATATTTTCTATAAATTCAACCTTCCTAATCTCTAACTCATTAGAGTAATTAATACATATAACCCACAAGGAAAGCAAGAAGTGGTACCAAAATAAAAATTAATAAAATTTACGAATATGTTAAACATTTTCTTTATTATAAGCCATCAACTTTACTTTTAATGAACCAAAAAACTTAGAATCCCAAGAAAAAATACCACTCTACCATTTTAGCTCTTTGAAAACAAAACTTCACTGTTGGTTCAACTTAAGACTTGAAGAAAACTTTTACTATAACACAGGTTTTATTTTGGTAGCACTTAAGGTAACTGAAATCATGGAATAGGAAGGAGATGAAGGGGTGCAGACAATCACTGCACCCCATCTTACGAACTTATGCTTAAAACCACGGATGCAGCACATACATACATATTATTCCGCCGCATGCTATACCTTTCACCGACAAGGTATAGAGGAGTGTGGCAACGGCCACTATTCAGAACTACTTCCGGCACGCTGGTTAGCTAGTGGATGTGTGACTTTCTCCACAGAGGATGAAATGTTATCCAAGGAACAGCTACAATTCATCAATAACAATTATTTTGAAACTAAAGCTCTAATAGATACGAACTATTAAGTTTTTTGTTTGTTATTAACATTGCTTCTTACAACACGTTAGGATTATCCGTTTATGTACTCATTATGCTAATGTGTTAAGCATGAGAAAAGTTATGTATAAAGAAAGTGTACCAGCATTTACGTGGAGGGAGAGTAGAATACCTTCAAGTAAAAACCACTCTCAGTAGAACCAACCAGGATTCAAACCTCTTTTTCCCTATCATCAGCAGTCCAATATATTGCAAATTTATTGCCTTAAGCCATTTGACCACTGAAGAGGGGAAAATTATGAAGTTATAACGAACTAAATCTCACCAGAGGAAGCCACTCACCAATAAGGCTGTGAAAGGAGGTTTCAGCATGGGACTAAGAGATATTGAAGATGACTAAGGCGAGAGTCGAGAAAATGTCCCTTCCAGTGAAAGAGGTTTTGGAGAACTTTAGGACAGTTTTAGCTAAGGTTTATTAAATGTACTAATTCTACAATGTGATATCAAGTTTGGAAAATATCACAGACTTTTGAGAAGGACACATTGAAAATATTAATTTAAACGGTATAAATCAAGCAAAACTTTAATTTCTGCACAATTATCGATGAAAATCACATTCAATGATGCACTGGTTATTGGTCTTTCTATTTACACAAGTGTAATTTACTTTTCTAACATTATCTCTTTAAAATTTTACAATCTTACATGCACGAACATAGATATTTATCTACATTCATGGACATTGTTAATTGAAGAGTCTTGTTTTCCACAAAAATTTTCAAACTAAAACGTTTTTATTTTAAGTAGATCACATTCTTTTCCAACCTCTCATGTAAAAGGTACATATAAATTAAACTCACGAGAACATGTTGACATCCAATGAGAATACAGGGGAAGGTTAAAATAATATAAGAAAGGATTTGTAAAATTCTTAGTAGATTGAAAAAAGTATTTTTTCATTTTTCTGGTCTTATAACTCGATAGAAATGAGTGTAGTTATATACTATAAGATATAAAATTATACCTAATAGCAAAGTGAACAATCTATGTGGGAGCTTCTTTTATTTTTTCATTTGGTTTACAAGATAAAGAAGTGTATAAATGTCATGTCAGGCACAGCCACCATCTTAGAAAAAGGCCAACATATTGAATTTAAGGGACTTTTTTTTTTGCTCCACCTCAAACATCGTCTGTGATAAGTGTCTTACTTTTACTCAAAAGTGCAGCAATTTCAAGATTTTCGTTGCAAACAGCATCTAAGAGTAATTTTACAACACAAACATATACACTAAATGAATGGCTACAAGGCATTAATAATAAATTACATTTAATGATAAATAACAGAGGAGTTTAAAAAAGTATATTCCTGGCTACGTGGCCATTCAATGGTACACACAATATATATATATATATCTATGATGTTAAAAATTATTAGACACCAATCCTGGTCGAGTGGCTTGTGAATACTTTCCTAAAGAGAAGCTATCGCATATGGCCTCATAATCCCTCCATGCATAATGTCACCATGTAAATATTATCCGATCCTTTATGAGAAAGTTTTAGATATGGCCTTATAATCCGTCTATACATAATGTTACCACATAAATATTATATGGTCCTTTATGATAAAGTATTAAATTACGTACTTATTATCCCTCCAAACACAATGCTACCACAAAGAGATTATACCATCTTTAATGATAAGCTATTAAATACGCCACAATTAACCCGTATAAATAATGTTGCAACCTTTGGTATACCTAGTAAAAATAGTAACGTAGCTCAACGCCAGCTCAGTCAACCAGCTCAAACTCAAACACTGATCTTTAAGTCTAATCTAATTAAATAAAGGTGATTTAGATATAATAAATAAAATTCTAACATATATGAGACCACACAAACAAGGTGAGTAATTGATTGAAAAAACTTGGCAGATAAATTATATGTCTGCTCCCTAAATTTTGCTATGCACCAAAACAACTAAAATTCAAAGCAAATATGAATAGCTAAATTACTAACGTGCTTCTTCAAGCGACTAAATCCTCTCAACCTTAAATATAATTGAAAATATCCTTTGGTTCAACTTATAGTTTACAAAAAGGAGATGCGCTAGATCAAATCCAAACCATCGTAGCTTGCCCTACATTGGCCAAAAAACAGATAACAAAAGCTACCATACAATAGGCAGCCATCATCAGCCCCAGCCTGAATATGTTTCCCCGAGAAGTGCACAATTATTGATACGATAATTCAAGTATCAAATTATTATAAAAAGTCGTTCTCTTTGGGTCAGTCCTTGGTTATATAGGTGTATGTGTCAAAAAAGTAAATAGGAACGAAACGGAGGAGGATTGTATAGTGACATATGCAAGGCATAATGAGAGCTCGCGGTTCACAGGACGGGTCAGTTAATTATCAAGCCACTCACTAGAGTTCTTTCCTGGCGTTCTATCATTTCTCGTTCTTTCCTGTCTAATCTACGATCGGAAAATAAGTCTGCGGCTTGACACTAACATAATTAACATCTTTCACTTTTTCCCGTCACGCATGCCTTTGTCACAATACTCTTGATATTCGCAGGGAAAATATTCCCTTCATGGCCCACAAAAAGTATCAAATATGTTTGAATATTTTCAAACAAAGTTGATCTTGACGGAAAGAACGTCAATTATTGGGTGGTTTTTACGACGTTCCAAGCAATTATCCTGCTAGATCATCCTTTTACTTATTCCTGAAAGTTTGTTAGTTCATTAGACGATGCAGTACTAAAATGAGATTTAAAAGAAAAATAGAATCTAATTGCATTGGATTAGCCACTGTTTTATTATTTAAAAATAGGAATAAAAAACGTAGGTGGTTTAAAAAGTGGCTTTCTCAGCGTGAGATGAACAGCAACATGTAGCTTCTTTGTGAGCTAAGGGCAAATGCGCCGAATGATTCACAAATCATCCATAATACTAAAAATAAAAATCTTTGTCAAAGCAAAAATTATACCAAAAGAATGCACACACAGCTTTGGATGTGGTATCGAAAGAAAAGTATCGATAACAGTAATTATCTGTATCGAAATTTTAATCTGAAAAAATACAGTTCTTATCAAGTAATAATTTCAATTTTTGCATGAAAATAATAATTGTACTTTCATATTTATTTAAACACTGAATATTACAATGATTTAAATATATTATATTATACCTACGACTGTGTTATGTGTTGGAGCTTGGAGGGTATGATAGATAGTACTGTAAAATGAATATCATAAAAAGTTTTACCGTACCAGCTTTCAAAATGTCTATGAAAATGTAGCTGATGGAAAGTTATTTAATAGCTAAATATGATTAGTAATATATTGTTTCATTATAGTTTTTACCCTTCTTTAACCATAATAAACATATAATCTTAACATGAGTGAAGATAGCAAAATTTGTTTCTTTCGATATCAATCCGATACTGGAGTGTGAGTACTGATATCAGTAAAAGTATCGGAAAAAGTATAGAGTAAAAAAATACTAGTGTCGAAAGGAAACTATCTATATTAGTGTAACGTTGCTTGAAATCAACGTTACAAGCAAGAAGAAAATATGAGTAAAATAACACTAATTCTACAACCACGAAGAGTGAACGTAACTGGACTCACCAAAAGTGCCCCGTTTCTCGGTCTGTGTGTGTGAAGTCTTGTCAACAGACATCCCTGCCCGCGCACATTGTTTCCGCCCTGAGTGAAAAGACGTAACTGGAAAAATCAGAGGTGTGGCATTGTGAGCGTGTTATTTTCGCGTTGCTTCATGGGAAGTGATCATGTGGTGATCACGTGATGTTCCAGACGCCTCTCCAATGACCTATTTGTTCGTTACTGCGCCAATCCCTCTGTTCCATGTGAATGTTCTCCTATGTTCTTTTTGTTTTCCCCTTATGTTCCCCTCCCCTCAGAGAATAACTGTTTATAAACTGATGTCTTGTGTCTCAATAGTCACTTCTTGATTCATCCGTGTCCTGGACACTTATCCTAGGATGGGAGTTTTCCCAAGGTACAAATTCAATTTCGGTCGTACTAGTCAAAATTACTCTTTGGAAATTTGTTAATGGTTTATTGGTAAATTTTAGGTTAGGTCTAAATTTTTTTTTTGGCCAGTACATACAAAATTTGCTTTTTGGCTTTCATCTGTTGTTTTGGGTATTTTCTTTTATATTATAAGAATGACAAATTACGTAGATCAAAGATGGCGTAATGTTGTTTGTTATCCGTTAACTATATTACTGAGGTTTTTTTGCCCTTCCGGCTTGGTAACATGGTTAGAAACTATGAGGGACCTTTTTTATTTGTAAGTTCTATAACTTACATTTTTGAAGGCGAATGCCTGGGTAGTATGGGAAAAATTGATGGCCCATACGGCTAAATTTGTTTGTTGGATTTAGGTTTAAGACTAAAATAAATCATTTATTTTCTCTTTTTTGGTTGCCATAAAAAATTTATGCTTTTAAATTGTTATTATAAAGCATACGATACCATCCTTTTGCAAAATTCGTATGTTACTGTGTGTAATCATGAATGTAATTGTTAGGACAAAGGTTGTTATGGCAACAGTGCCGCTGTATAGTAATGGGCATAACCCCATTCTTCATTTTTTTTTTATATTTATATATTTTCTTTTTAAAATATTTATTGTTACCTATTTGCATATATTCATATAAAAATATATATATTTATTGTTAATCTTTTCTAAAATAAATATTTATTTATTTGACTTGCTTTCTTTAATTTACTATGACAGGTTTAAAGTATTTTTTTGTAAATCGAAAGTTCTCCCCCCCCTTTTCTTTGAGTAATAACACATAGTAACAGTTGATGATTGAGAAGGCTTCATGACGGCAAATTATTGAATAGGTCAAAGTGAAGGCCTATCAATGTATATGTGGTCCTAACGCTCTTCTGCAATCAAATCTTTTGTTTTTTTCTTGCCCTCTTTAGCTTATTGTACATGTGCCCCTGCCCCTGTCCATTAGAGGAGAAGGGGGGCGGTACATTAGTAAGGTATCGATACTTTTTCACATCACTACACATAGCCTCTTGTCACACTACTGACTCAAAAATGAGAAATGAGAAATGTCAGGAAAGAACGCTAGTGAGTGGCTTGCAGTTTATAAAAGTATGACGGGACTGGCTCTAAGGAATCGGTGTTTTGACATGCGTCACCCATTTGACTACTAACTTGTATTCTTTCCATATAGATTATTCTTTACTCAGGGAATGAAGGCTAGTGAGTCGGGGGCTAATTCTTTCAACATCCACCCGGCATTAAATAACGTTGAAAGTTGCCATGTGTAGGCAAAGAACTGCGACCATGCGAACTGACACACGATTAAATCTTGGCGTCCAAGCATTCCAACTCACGTCTTTGTGACGAGGGGTACGGCGATAGTCTGTAGAACAGGACTCAGTCAGCAGTGGTTAAAATAAGATTCCTGGTTCTTATTCACCACATAAGATTAACATTGATCCTCAAAACACCATGGGGAGGATCCTTTTCCCTAAGAGGTTAACAGTCATACTCCTTACTGGAGTTGGATTTATTTCAGAAATTAGTTTTAATTAATTTATTAACAATAGTTTTTTTTGTATTATTTGTATTGATAATTTAATTTTAAGAGGCAGAGCTGGCACCCTTTCTTCTATTAGGATTGCATTGATCTTCCACAATGAAAATAAGTTTGGGGTAAGGAACGATTCTTTTTTAGGGGGTTGAGAGTTTAAATATGATATATCATGTGTTAAGTTGGAAAGCTATTATCCCATGTCGTATTGGAGAGTGTTTCCAGATTAAGCAGAGTAGAGTAGAAGGAAAAGTTCTGGAGAAATTTCAGGAAGAGACAAGACAATCTCAAACTCCCTCTCCGCTAGCCACAGGAACATTGAAGATATGACCTTATCTCCTCTTCCAACTCCCTCTAAACCTTACGGCTAGTGAGTGTCTAGCCCCTTGCTCCCCCATCCTCTAAGATTGCAGATCCTAATAGGTATGTCAATAGATTTACAATTTTAACATACCTATTTTTATTTGATTTAAGTATAGATAACCACTGTTATTCTTATGGTTGAATATAATCAAATACTACCTGTCAAAACGCTGGCTAAATGACCAGTAAGATCTAGAGTTGCTCCTTAAAGATACAGAGCTAAGGATATTAAAGTTAAAAAGTACAAGTAAGGATGAGAAGATGTACCAATAATGCATCTGCATTTTCTTAAAAAATGTGAGGGGCATTGTTTTAGAGCTTATACCAAGGGATTTAAAAGCTACTAGAACAAGTTGTCTTGCATCAATATGTCGGATGGAAAAAGGTGGGGGGGTGCGATGTTTTAGAGGGTCTGACTAAGGTAGGGTGTTGGGGTGGGTTTGGAGAAAAAATATACCGATACGATCAATACTTTGAAATCTTATGATATTGTTCCGTCTTATTCTTTGGGTAGGGGAAACTCAATTGTAGAGAGGATGGAAAACCTATGGTTTTCAGTGAGGATAGCAGAGCCTATAAGATGGTAAGCTGAGTGGGTACTTGAGCTAGGAGTTTGATTGCTCTGTCGTGATGCCTGCAAGCTGTAGTTTCATAAACGTTTGAAATTCTAATGAAACTTTTGAAACTTTTGTGAAATGTTAATAAAACGTTTGAAATGTTCATGATTATTTGTAAAGTGTTTGTGAACGCTAGAATAATTGCTATGTCTTGCCAGGTTCGCTCATAGTAGGTTGTGTAACGAGCTACGCTCATTTAGCCCGTACCTACGAAGAAAACATAAATTGATATACAAACAAAGTTAAGGAAACTAAAACGAATGGCTGTTTATTAACTCACCGTGTAGTTGTGTTATTGCTCACGTTAATTCTGTCAGACTAGACTATCAAAGAGAGAATAAGTGGCCCCGACAGCAACACCTGGTCAACAAGGACAGCGTCTCGATACTGACTGTCTGTTGGGTGCTGTCTTGGACGGCGGCCCACTTAAAGTTTTGTTCTGGGCTATTCTATCATCTTCAAGCAAACCCCTCCTTCCCCTTAACTTTTCAGATGTTAGATTTATTTTGTACATACAGTGCCTCTCGTACTATTATTTGTATTCAATTCCAACAAACTCCTCGCACGAGCATCCACGAGGCTTCAGTTCAACGTAAACCTACAATTCACGATCAAAATGGTTTTTGCGTTGGTCTCAATACATTGCCGCAGTTAATATAACATCTTTCTGGTTCCCTCTTCTATGTGACCATAACTATTATTTATAATTTAGTTAAAAAAGGAAGTTTAGGTTAATCCATAACGTTACTGTATGACCTAATTAGGTCTTTGATTGTTTTAAGTCTTTAGTTTGCCAACATTGTTGTACCCTAGTACGGTGCTCAACTCATGGGTATGCTTCTATCCCAATGGAATGGCCCATTTAGTGTTGTTTATATTTGTCCAGCTCCCTTCAGGCTCCATTTAGCTCTTTGATGTTTAGAAGTTTTATATTGTTGTAGTCTGTCTCCAGACTATTGTTTAGCTTATTGAGTGTTTATTATACTATTGGTGGATCAGGCAATATTAATTAGGAATAGGCCACTTAATGGCCTATATTCTTTATATCTCTTTCTTTTACTATTAGTAAACCACGCTGAACAATTATTTCGTATCATATCACTCTTATCGGTAGGATAGCTATAATATTTTCCTCTCAAACCGGGACACTTTTTGGGTTTTTCTAGAAGAAAATCACAATGCAGAACCCCATCGGCGAAAGAGGGGAGATTAGCATAAACATATTTTTACGGGCTTCCCCCAACCATCCTTCATTATAAAGCTAAAGGATGTTTATGATGTAATTAGGGATATAATTTTTTGAAAATTAATTACCATTTAAAAGCTAAATGCTAATTTTGTTCATTTACTTAAATGAATATTGGAGTCAAATTCACTGATAGAACTATACTTGAATGCATTACAGATAAAAGTATGAATAAAAAGATGACGTTATAAAACATAATATACTATAGGCTCGTTTTATTTTAGTTAGAAGGTATAGGAAAGGTGTATAGAAACATATAAAAGGGGATGGATACAATATGGCTTTTACAATGAAACGAAAAAGACAGTTCACACTTTACGTTGCTGCCATTGTACAAAGAGGCAATGATTGCCTCATAAAGAAAATAGATAGTCACAGCCCAATGCCCTGACCTAGGTTTTATTCTAACTAAAATGTCCAATGGCAGCATTGTAAAGTGTGAACTGTTTTCTTATTTTCATTGTAAAAGACATATTGTATTGGTCCTTTATTATATGTTTCTATCCCTCTTTCCTGTACCTTCTTCAAAGTATAATACAATTGCCTCATAAAGCGAAAAGAGGTTTTCCTTATAGAGATATACTATTGGCTAGTAAATTTAACAAACTTAAAGTCTACTGCTAGACTCACTAATTATCTGGTTGAAACCAATCGTATTTGTTACTTGCGTAAACCTTTTTTTAGGAATACTTTGTTATGCACCGTCCACTCTATCAATTTAAAAAAGGGGAGGAGGATTTTACCTTAAATATAATAGAGATATAGGTACACATACATACATACATACACACACATTAATAATGAGAGCAAAGGAAAAGTTAGAATAATATGATTTAATTAAACAAAGTACGTGGAATATCATTGGCACATAATCTCGATGAGTACTGTCTATAAGAATTAGTTAGATATCAGGTAGCTATATATATATATAAAGGTCATAAAGGGGTGTGAGGTGCCTAATGGATGTTCTAGATCAGATTATAAAGCTAAAAACCATCAATTAACATCATGCTTTGATCGTGTACACCCAACAAGAAAATGTAATGGGCAAGTTCTAGTTAATTTATTATGAGCACCATTGATACAGAAACCAAGAGAACCCCTCACCTGATGGGCAAGGTTAGCTCAAAAGAAAAATATTTATCAATATGGGCCATGCAGGGGTGGCAGTAGCGCCCCACAAGTTGAGCTTTCAACATGAGTTAAATAGGATACAATCATACGAAGTAATAACTACACGAGCCGTGCCTGAAGGGCAGAAGAGACCCACAAGCAGAACACCCCAACCGGAGTATAAACGAATACAAGTAATACAATACCGCGAGCCAAGCCAGATGGGCAAGGGTGGCCACTGGAGCTCCGCATGAACTAATATACCTAGCTATGTATCATACCCAGGCCCTCAAATAACCAGAACTATCGCTATTCCAGCTAGCAACCTCTGAGAGATAGAAATGGTCACACAGTGTAAGACGTGGGATACATTCCCACTAAAATGCTGGCCCTAGGACTCAGCTAGAGATACGCGTGAGGCGCGATAACCTGAAGTCCTAATAAACATGGAAGGATACAGACTTAACATAACTAAGCTGGTTTGGACTCGAAACTAACTTTACCTAAATAACTAATAATTAATCCCTAGGCCTAGCCAAGACATAGGCTACTCCTAATTCCTCCATCATTATATATATCAGTCCTTGTTACTTCCTCCTATCAAGCTGTCCCATCGCCGTAAATAGCATGTTCACCGATAAATGCTAGTTTCTTCGATGCGAGACGTCCGTTCCGTGGGTTATTGGAGATAGCAGTCGTGTCTTTTCCAAACGAGCCGGAGAATATATAGTATCCACAACCAGGCATGATGTAACGACCAGCAAAGAGGAGTGGGGGAAAATTCCGTCGACTTCTAGAAGGTCGACTCGCTGAGCTAACAGCTCCGGAGCCGTTTTCAGTTGACTCACGAACTTTGATGAGAGTGGTGTAACATTATCTATAGGAGCGGTCAGTCACTATCCAAGCGGCGCCTCTTCTGATGGGGCAGAGGTCTTCGAGGAAGAGTCCACGAAGTGGGTATGTAAAAAAAGTAAATATGTGTTACAAATCTAGTATGTAGAAACAGTACTAAACTGTTTATGACTGGCTTCAAGCAATTAATATTCATATTTTGAGGTCTAACGGGGCTAAGCCAATCTAGCCCGTTACAGTTATTCTTTATCTTGTCATAAAACTCAGTCCAAATTATTTAAATGTTTATTTTGCAGTATATTAGGCATTTCACTGTTTATTCGGCCATTCTTCCTCTTTCTTGAGACTATACATCGTTCATCAGTAATAACACCCTTTTAACAGGAGCAGAAGTTCCTGGAAGGAAGAAAATGTACTCCACAACTCGGCGCAGGTTGAATGCAGAAATGTTCTGGTCTTTGAAATGATTGAATAGTTTAACCTACTTTTCTTCACAATTTAAGTTTGTAGTTTTTAAATTGTCACAGATTGAATACCAAAATGCCTTGGTATCATCTAAGTTTATTGAACTATTTTCATGTGTTTCATTAATATTTTCTGCTTATTTTTCAACTTTGGGCCATATAATTTTACTATTGTTTATCCAGATAAAATATTCTCCTCCACAGAAGCTATTTTCCCATAGATTAATGTATGACACATGTCGATTATAAAAATCGGTAAATTCTTTCATAACTATATCAACACTAATGCTTCCTGCCTCATCTACTGCCTTGAAAACTTTTTGGCTCCTTGTGGTATAAATCTATTATCCAACCTTTCTTAAATATTTATTTTCATTTTATTAAGTTCGATAACAATATCAGTTGCACTTGCTTTTGTTGTCTCTATGGTAAGTATTGTTTTGTTAAACACATTTAGCTGCCCATGAACAAACAACAAATACATTTCTCCATAATAATTGTAAAATAAATGTTATATAACCAGGGGACAGTGTTCTTGAGAGCAAAAGTAAAAATATATTTCTTTATATATTTAAAGTATCCCTTCAATAGCTGGAAGCAGTGAAAGAAATCGGGTATTGCCAGGTTAAATAACTCTTCGGAATTAAACATCTACAAACTCACATAACTCTTTCGGCTGAGTCACACGCACAGTGTATATGTGGAAATATTTATAAATTTTTACCACAAGAGCTTCTAATTCAATAGGTAAAAATAAACTGCTGTCTGAAGACAATTGTGAACAATATGGGCACCACAACCAACACCAACAATATTTCTTCCCGTTTATTTCTGTAATTGACTGTAACCATTGTTTACCCCTTTTATCTTCACGCCTCCAAAATTTATGTTGCAGTTGTCACCAAAAAACACAAAAACTTTTATTTGATAAATCATACTTTTTTTTTTATATAACTAACACCAAGTAGTTTGCCAATATTTCTGATGTTTTGCCAAGATTAGATTGAAAGTCTAAAAGTTTAACTTTTACTCCTTGTTCTGTTACAAAGCATCGTACAATACAAGGTACAATTTTAACTTGTTTTCTGTTGAAAGCATCAATTGTTGATTTCACAAAATTTGATTTATTTAAATCTTCGTGAAGTTCATCAGTTGTCATCGACGTAATCACAATTACAACAGTACCCTCACACTTCGTTCTGGCAACACCAAAATTTGGTTAAAAGAACTTGTAGATTAATTTAGATGATAAATAAGCTGTTTTAAAACTTAAATCATGAGCAGCAGTATGAAACGCAAACATGCTTCTTTGGTAGCTAAAGGTCTTTATCAACAGGATCATCGCTTTTAAATTACGACAAAAGTTTTGAAGAACCTGCGGCTGCAGTCAAACTAGCTTTATATTCCGCACATTTTAAATGGTATTTAATGTCGGAACGCCCACCATGAGAAATTGAAAATTCTGACGAACACTGTTCACACTTAACCCTATGAACTTGGCAAAAAACTTTTTTCAAAAATAGATATTCTTTTTTTTAACTCATCAGTAAATTTACAGTTTCTTTTCGGCATGTCTTAATTGTTAAAATAAAATAATTCACACCAAAATATTAACTTCAAAATTAAAATAATCAGTCACAGATGAGATAAATAAAAAGTTATTAGTTAAATCACATCGTCTTAGACTACTTGCTTACAAATGAAGAGACCTCAACTCTTTATTAACTATGCAGACCTCAGCGGATTAATCTAGCCTGCACTTGGACTGTGATTTGTTTTGACTCTTGACTCCGGATGTTGTGGTGACGTAATGGAGAAAAAATAAGTAAGAAGTGTTGCCAAATCAATATTTACCTATTTTCTTTCACTTTTAATAGTGTTAACATTTTTTATCGGACCGAGATAAAATGATAAACCGGCCGAGACCATGGGACTGAACCTTAAAACCAGTACAGTCCCGGTCCAACCGGGACGTATGCTAAGCCTACTTATCGGAGTTAACCAACGCTAGCGGTTAGAAACTATCACCGTAAATCCATTAATAATAACGTCCTAGCTTAGATATTGTTCACCTTAATTATTTTCTCATGCTTATTAGATTTGAAACCAACACGCTTAGAGCTGTGTATGGTTGCTTAACCTTAACTCAATTGGTTTCTACCGATTACAGTTACGGTAGTTATCTGTTTAGCACACTTTTGTTCTAGAAAGTGCACATGTTCTTCTCTAAGCAGTCACTCGTTTTTCAATTTTCCACCATACCATTGATGTCTTGGTTGTATGCCAACGTAAGGTGCCTACCAATAAATATTGTGTTGTGGGTAATAAATAAACATTCTCTTAACTAGGCCTATAACAACAAAAACGAGTTTAGTAACTATTCCACTTTTAGATTTGTGAAGCCACTTCTGTGATGACGTCACCAAAGCGTCTCACGCAACGTTCTTTGTTAGTTCCGGTGTAAATCTCGAGTGGCGAGCATGTGCTCTTTATTCTTTAATTGTTTATTGTTCTTTAATAAATAAAACTAACATTTATGTTTCAGTAGCCACAAACTTTCCACTTCAATTTCCTTGTAACTGTAGTCGTCGCTTCTACTACCAATTAGGAGCGATGCTGCAGTTGTGAGAGAGAGGGGTAAGGACACCGTTCTGGGTGTTTGACTAATTTTTCAAGAGGTAGAGAGGTACGCAGGAATAAGACAATGATGGTAGTCCTGTGACGTCATTTTGGATGACCACCATTTAGGATCATTAACTAGGATTTACCGGTCCTTACACGCCTACTTTCAGGCCAGCTCGGAGGCCTAATGTAGAAGGATGGTCATGACATCTTGAAGGATAGGGTAAGGGGGGTTGTGAGTGGTAGAATTATCGTGCTGTGATATAAGCTCATTGGCTGTGATGTTTAGGTAAAGGTAAGCTGTGAGTTCATTGCCTGTAAAGTTTAGTGGGTACCTAAGGATGTGGGTCTTTTGGGAAGATAAGGTACTGTCTGCTATCTTCCAGGGGTTGAGGTGGATGAGAGGGGGAGGTTGGAGATAAGATCGTGTCTCCTCTTTAAAGTGCACCAGAATCGTTATTTCCACTCTATTCTCTCCTTAACCTGGAAACCCTCCATAGCATGACACTGATAATAGTTTGGCTATTCAACTCATGAAATATCCTATCTAAGCCTTAACGCCCCTAAAAAAATTGTTCCTGATCCTCCTCTAGCTCTTAGTATGGAGGCTCAATTCTATTCTCATGAAAAAACTGTTGCCATCTCTTCCTCTTAAAATTAAACTGTCAATTGTCAATTTAATTTGAAAAAATAATTATTTTTATTCATAAATTAAAATTAATTAAAGAAATGTATAAGTTTAATTTCTGGGTGCGATTGATGATAACGGGAGTGGTAAAAAGTGATTTAGCTCTGTTAGGAGGATCAATGCTAATCTAATAAGGAAAGTTATCCTCCACATGATCCTCCATCCATTGTGTTTGGATGATCAATGCTAATCTTATAAGGAAAGTTATCCTCCACATGATCCTCCATCCATTGTGTTTGGATGATCAATGTTAATCTTATAAGGAAAGTTATCCTCCACATGATCCTCCATC
>CABFOV010000697.1:68724-80797 GCA_902141375.1 Timema poppense
ACCCCCACCACTTCCACCCCCTTTAACTCTCCGCCCTCCTTAGACCACCTCCTCCCCTTTATACCACATACAACCGTGAAAAGGAATCTTAGACACTTCCATCTCACTGTTATAAATTCTGAGTCTCTTTTGTTGTTTACATTTTTTTTGTGAATAAAAAAATAAGAAAGAAATGTAATAAATACAGAATAAATATTTTCATACTAGGGAACTGAAATAATAAACATTCTCCTTCTCTACGTCTTACTAGTATCCTTACAGGATAGGGGTGAAAGAAGATCAGTTAAATAAAATAATAGTACCCGCATTTGCGTTGAAAGAGGGTGGCAAATAATTTGCCAAGAGTATAAGGTCAGTGTTCAAATCCATACTATTTTCTGAGCGTGACTTTTTTATCCACGTACCCTACTTGCATGGTTTGGAAGGATTTTAATGTTGATTAAAGAACATTTTCTTTTTTCACCGCGCCTTACTACCTATCGGGGAGCTATGTATGAGCATATTTTAACTACGCTAGTTGGTTAAGGATAAAGAGTGAGGCTTTAAAAAAATGTTTCTGCATTTGCATGAAGGAAAAGTGGGAAGCCATCAAAGAAAAATCACCCTCAAGTCTCCTTGCTATAATTTAAACCCCTACCTACTCGTTACCAACAAAGGTTTTATTTCTCCATTTTATTTTTATTCACCGATTGATATACTTATTTTAATATTAATTATTTCTATAATATACGTTATTAGCACACATATATTTATTTCTCAAGCTATGCAATTTTATGTACACACTTTCTAAATGTATCTACTATCGTCAAGAATGGAATAATGGTAAGCACTCCCTACTCCAACAGGTATACAACATTACCATGGACATTGAATATATTCATTCCATCGCTTCTCATCCTTATTAAAGCCAGTTGTTGGTTCATCTATTAAAACAATTCTCACTTGTTCCCCTGTGTCTCTAGTCTAGCTATTAAAGTGGCGGATTTATCAGTCAGACAGTAAGATGTTAGAGAGATTAATAGAATGTGTCTAATGTTAGCCGTAAGACATTATAATATTGAATTTTATTATTCCTTTAATTATTTTAGTTATTTAACGTGAAATTTTTAAATAGATTGTTTATATATACTAAGTACCTGATTTAGAATTTGGTCTTATTATATCAGTACCTGACTTAAAACTAACTTAATTTTATAGCGCACACAATACTCGGTCTCCATGCCTCAAAATAAAATCATAAGTATGTTTCCATATCTATACATTATACATACATTAATTACGCTAGTATGGCGCAGGAGTAAGTAAGGTAAAATTTAGAACAAATGTAGCCATATTTGCGTGAAGGAGGGAGGGGGGGTTAAAAATAATTTAGTAAAACAACTAAGCTAGTATTAATTTAAAATAAAGTACGGAACTCCACACGGACTTTCTCATTCCATTGTTTAAAAATGAAGATATTTACTCAAAATTCGTAATATATGTGAAACAAAATAATATATATTAGCAAACCCGATTTATTTTCGACATTTTATTAGGGGTTGCACATATTACGGTTATCGTATTGCTATTAAATTTCTCATTTATAAATTTATACCAATAGAAAAGTAAAGTTTGTCTATCGAGTCTAAAATGATAGTGATAGATCATTGCTGTACAAACATTTCCCCTAGGTTAAATGAAAATGGACATAAACCTTTTGAAAGACTTATTTATTTACTATATGCTATTAGAGAATTATTTCATTATAACTTATATAGTAAATTACCCTTAATTTAAGGATTAGATATTCAATTCCAAAATTCCTTGGGGCAACCCTATGAAAATCCTAGATACCAAGTTTGTGCCCAATCGGTAAAATAGTTTAGACTCTATACTCTTAGGTACAGACAGGTGGATGGAGGGATGGCTGGACGGACGGACAGATGGACAGAAGGACAGAGACGGAATAACAGAGGGACAGACATACAGACCGACAGGCAGAATGATAGACGACTGTTGGACAGACACAAAGACAGACAGAAATGCAGTAAAACACTTGTTAGAATTCGGGGGGTTATGAAACCTCAAAATTTATCAAAATCTGTAGTTTGGATTTTTTGACGATCAAAATAGTTTCTCTACTTGTAAGATAACAAGAAAGTAAAGAGGGTTTTTTAATGCCATGTATAGGGAATTAACCTATTATCTTAGATTATATAATCTTTCCATAATTATGTTGGTGAAGGAAGCACTAGAATTGTATATGTTAAATGAACTCGTTAAAGCTTATATTTTAACGCCCACCTCTCTATCATTAGCAAATAGGATTAAATGAGCTCTGTATTTAAACCGCATGACCACTTGAGATTCTTTAATCGTTATTACTTTTAAAACGTAGATAACGCTTGTGCAAAGATTACTGTAGTGGTCATATGTTGATGTTTGGAATCACGGAGGCGTTGGCACATAATGTAAATGAGATGTTTATTTTAACAAAGCTACATGTGATATTTGAGATACAGAGCTTTATTAACAGGACAGAATTCTCGTCGTCTAGTTGAATTTCGACCGCGTTCATTTGACATATTTGAATTCTGTCGTAACCGCGTAACCGATCAACTCGTAGACCTCTCAGCAGCGGTTCACACACAAGTTCATCTCATCTTGTACTTCTATTAGGAAATACAAGTCAACTCCTATCACCGAGACTCGAACACGCGAGTCACTACATCTGACGTAGAGTCAATGTTAGTTAGCCCGACGTATTCTACGTCACGGACACGTGTCACTGACGTCCCAAAAGTCCATAGGCAACACTTTCCCTGACCAATAAATATAAAAAGACCCCCTCTCCTAGCTTGACCTGTATTTAATAATCTATTTTCCCCTAGTTTTTGACACATGGAGGGATTAGGAGTTTAGTAATGAAACAATTGAACAACGCTACACGACTACGACACACTCGCATGTTTGGAAACCCTCTTTCAAGATCCAACTCGAGTTGAGATATATTCACACATAATTTATTTACTCTATTACAACATTGTACCACTTATAGCTCTTACATTACCAATATACTTATATTGGTAATGTGATTAACGGCTTTAACTGAGGGATCTGTTGGAAATAAGATCTTAAACAAAATTGCACCCACATTAGTGTTAAGAGATGATGAAAAAACTTAGGTGATAAATCACACATGAAAATCCTTTATTATCACAAACAGCCAATATTCGATATCAGCCTTCTCATTAGCAGCTAAGACTAAGGTAAGCCTGACTCCTTAAACAATTTTACCATAATCAAGAAACTCAAATTAACTTCTTTCTGAAGTACGAGAATGTTTTCTACTTTTTTGTATATTTAACTTAAGAAATTTACGTAAGATAAATTAAGCTAAATTACCTCACGGTCATACTCAAATTTGAAGACCTCTAAAGTTCCCTTACAAATAAAACATGTTTTATGGGACTTCATTTGTTTTGAATACTTTATTTAAAATTGGATTTTTATATCCTACTTTTAAAATGGATTTTTAATATTAGCGTGTTCACACATAAACCCGTGAATTTATCTTTAATTTTTTACATTTAACTTGCGTTTACTTAGTTAAAATCTCTTTTTATCATTTGAGCTATTTTCCACAAGTTTCGCCAGCGAACAGTAATCTTTTTTATTGCCACACTAAACTCTTGCTTCAGTTTTTTGTTTAAGCTATTTTTAAGCTTTAGAAATATAAATCAAATTACATTCATGACTGCCTCTTATAATGAGATCTAACATATTTTCACTGCAATAAATCTTTGGAAATAGCCTAGCAATATACAAAGGAATAATTTTTACAACTCCTAAAAAATATACATGTTGATTAAAAACTTCAACCTCAGTTAACGTGGGAGGCCATGATATTGACTAAGCATGAATAAAGTAAATACAAGTTTAAATTTTCTGAGTTTCTATTAGTTGAATACGTCTGGTTTGTAATTACTATAACATTTATTTTAATAACATACGCTTTAACCTGATATATTATTAGTTTTATAGTCAATACCAGCTTGTGTACCCGGTCTTTGCACAAAAAATTCATAAGAATATTTATTAGGTTTAGAATATAAAATTACCACAGTGAATAGTAACCAAATCTTAAATCATGCCTGAATATTAATCCTTTATTGGCTTAAATTATGTTACTAAACGCGAAAGAAGTCGAAATAAAGATTAAATTTAAACGTGTTTAGAAGCTGAACTTTTTTTTGAAGATTAAGGTATAACTTCTCTCTATTAGTACACATTACTTTGAGCTCTTGGGTGTTAATGCTAGTAAAAATAAATGGTACGGAACTCCACATGGACTTTCTAGCTTTATTGTATAAAAATTGAGATATTTACTCAAAACTTGTAATATATGTGAAACGAAATTATATACACTAGCAAACTTAAGCATAAATCGCACTATAATTATGTAAAAAACATTCTTAGTCCCATTTTTAATTTTTTTAAATTTAATATTTAAGGAATTAATGTCCTCATTTGTATGTTTGGACCAATACAAAAGATCAATATTGGGTCCACAAGGGCCAACAATTCGTATTAAAATTTCTACTTCCGTTTAAAGTTTTCGACATTTTATTAGGTGTTGAAATTCTTAAAGTCATCGCATTGCTATTACATTCCTCATTTCTAAATTTTGACCAATAAAAAATGTAAATATTGACTATTGAGTCTAAAATGGAGGTAGATAATTTTTGTCCAAATATTTATACTAAGGGGTTTAAGGAAAAATAACATAAACTTTTTGAGAGATTTATTTATATTTAATTATTCTATGGCATTGGAGAATTATTGCATCAAAGCTTAAGTAGTATCTCTATAAAACTAAAGCTCACAAAGTTGTATTCATATATTTGCCAATATCTCATAAACTGTTGGTTTTATAAAAAAAAATCGTATATCCGTTTTTAATTTTTAATAGTGATACAATTTTGCAACAATAAGTTATTTAGTATCTAAAATTGTTGCATAAATACAGAAATGTCCATTTCTGTAAAGTACCTTAAATTCATTTTCATGAAAAAATGAAAATAGCCTGTTTATTTATAATCTTAATCTAAGACTAGATACGAATTTTAATCAAAATATTTGAAGGCTATTTTGGGAAAAACAGTTTTTTCTCTTTTCGCTATTTATTAAACTACTCTTAATTTTAAGTTTAAACAGACATATAGACAAATAGCATTGTAAAGACCACTTTTTGGGTTCGGGGGTCATGAGACGTCGACATCCATCAACATTTCAGGCTAAGATTTTTTTACGGTCGCAATACTTTACCTTTAGTGTTCGAAAAGTTAAAATATATATATAGATTTATATTCGAGTATAGCCTGAAAGTTATTTGTTTTATAAAAATATACTTCACATAAAATATTTGTATTATAAATAGATCTACATATTTGTTACAATAATTAATTTCATATCTTAAATAGTTTCGGAGATATGATAAAAAAATATTGATTTACGCATTTGACCAGATCTCTTAAAGTATTTTTTTCCGAAATATTGAGAGTAGCCATTTTGTTTGGAATATTTATAAATGTTTTAAATGAAATTTAATCAAAATCGTTATAGCCGATTTTGAGAAAAATGAATTTTTCTACTTTTGCTCTTCAGTAAATTACCCTTAGTTTTAGGGTTAGATATCTAATTCCAAAATCCCTCAGGGAAAACCTATGAAAACCCTAGATGCCAAGTTTTAGCCCTATCGGTAAAATAGTTTAGGCTCCAGTCCGAGGTACAGACAGACAGGCAGGCAGACGGAAATACAAAAACCACTTTTTTGGATTCGAAGGGGTCATAAAAGTCGAGATTCATCCAAATCTTGAGTTAGATTTTTGATCACAATACTTTCTCTACCTGTAAGATAGCAAGAAATTAAATAGAAGAGTGACTGAACATAAATAGGTGTTAAGAAGTTAACACAAATTAAAGTTAATAGAAACACTTTACAGTAGTTTATCTAAGGATACAATCGTTTTAAACGTTTCAGGCCTAATCCACTCCACTATTTTGAATCCACCAGAAAATTTTACTATAATTATTATTTTACTTTAATATAGAACATTATCTTAAGGCCTATATGAATTCCAAATTTTAGATTTCTAGGATGTTTATAAGTGCTCGGATGACTCATGCAGACAGACCAAAATCAAAACTATATAAAATTATTATACTCTGCATCCGGTTGCACTACTTATATAATTTTTTATTTTACAATATCAAGTTAGAACTGACAGACCCAATACATCCCCCAATAAATGTTTAAAACAATCATTGAAACTAAACATTAACAAACCCATAAACTGAGTGTAAAAACAAACGCAGTCCATATAAAGCACTACATTTACCTAATAGTGATCATAAGATATGAGAAAAAACTATATACATTGTAACAAAAACATTTGGAAAAGAGTATTACAGTTTAACAAAGGGAATAAATTAAATAATAGGATGTTAGATAGATAGGTAATACAATTTAGGTTTTCTACTACAAAATAAAGTTTTTTTAAACTATCAGTTTGTGAAATTTTTAAACCCCTATTCCTTGGATCCAAAATCAATTTAAATTTTTCGTTTGATTTGATTACTTTATTTTTATTATTATGTGATTAAAACATTCTAATTTTATACTGCACCTAGAAGCGTTTTTTTTCGCTAATAGCTTTGAGATTTTAGCCACTATTTCCGGAATTTTTTCAAATATTAACTTTAACATTAAAACACTATCATACTTTTCTAGTTATTTGGGATATCCCATCCTTCTTCCTGATGAATTTCAATTTTCTATGACACTTTTTTTTAGTTTTCTGAAATTTAAACTCCCCACTCTCCCGCTAACCCCAATCCACCAATCCTTGTTTGAAACAATAAATATTCATACTTTTTGGTTATTTAATACTCTCCCACATCATTTATGTAAAAATTAGAATTTTCTATTCTATGGGAAGGGATTTACTCTAAGAAATTAGGATAATTTTACCGATGATGACGGGGAAATCGGGGTATAAATCTTTATGGGGAGTCTTGGGGTGATATTTCTTTAGTGGTTTTCCGATATTCCTCTACGCAAATACGGGTGAACTTCCTCTATATCTTAGTCTTACTCATCCTGACCACATCAACTTAGTTAGTATATAATGAGTAGTAAGGCGCGGTGCTAAAAACAATCAAAACAAACATTTAGCATATATCGTTATCAATTCTATTTCAAAAGAATGGTCATTGATGAATAATTGTATTATTTCTTGGGGTGACATATCTTCCTCTGCATCGAAAATCAAAAATCAAGTAGCTAAACAAAAATACACTTTTTTTCATAAAGGCATCAATGAAATGTATGTTATGTGACTTAGAACAACTTATTTATGTTATTTGAAGCCGAATGTTCACTACAACCGAGTATACTAAACCCAGAATTGAGGAATGTAGGCCATATAAAAGTAAAAGTAAATAACTAAGGGAAGCATTTATTTAAACATAATCTAAAATGGGTACTTGTAAAACCGATGGGGCTAGTGAAAGCTGAAAATAAACACCGAGTAAAACAAGGATCGTGACAGTTCAGTTGGTAGAGTGCTCAGTGCCTAGAGTTGAGACTCATTGTCCGGGGGTAGTTTAGTTGAATTAACATAATCACTTTATCAGAAGCTATCACTTAAAAAAGCTTTGTCATATTAGTTTATTTCTGCTGGTCTTGAGATATAAATCGGTGAGAGCACAGATTAAACGTAAAATTCATATAGTTAACTTGATTTTCATTTTAAATTGATTAAAAAAAAGGCTCAAATATATGTACAATTCAAAAAGTTCGCATTTTGATAGAATTTATATTAAAAATATGTATAAAAATATTGTTTTTAAATAATTTGTTAAAGATGTAGGCCTATATGGTCATCTAACAGCCTGTGAACTCCAAAATAACATGTAAGCCAGAATTTCAACAGGACACCCTGAAGAGTGTACACCATAAACTAATCAAGTTTAAAAAAACCTTGTTACTTTAACAGACTCATGTTACACTCCTATATCGCTTCCATTTCTTATCGCGCTCTTTTTTCCACTCTCCGTCATTATTCCTTTACTCCTATCTTCGTATCACACCGCAACATTCATTTGCATTTTATTTTGGTGCTCACCTTCGACTTTACAGGCGGGAAACATTTTACCAGGGGGGCGGGGAGGAGATGTCGTACAATTTGCTTTGATGATAGCGACCTATTCCCTAAACTCCCCCTTCCCAATTTCCCTAAACCACGTCATAGAACTCCCCAACCCCCTCCTCAATTCCCCTCTCGAATACTGATTCAAGAACTACTCTTGAGAGGGCATTTACATTTTAATGGAATCGGAGATTGCCCCCAGCATAAATAAACACCTTACTAAGTGTAGAGCTCGTATTTTATGAGATTAAAATGCGTTTTGCTCCCGTGTGTGTTTGCGAGCTGAATGTCGCCAATAATTTGCATGCTTGTTTGTTTGATATGAATACACCAATCCTAAGTTGGATTGTTAAACTCAAATAGCTTCTGTGAAACACTTTTAAAATATTCCCGCAGCCAAGAGATGAAACCTGAAACTTTGATTTGGTGTGCTTACCAACTCAGGTACTTGGGTTCTGTTCATTTTATATTATAGCTCAGTGTTATATCACATGCAGAATCTTGTGATGTAATAAATTAGAGGTATATCATGACTATATAAGTCTACGGGGTATTTGCTAGAACCATGGAGAACTGAGTCAATGATCTAAGGTTTGATTCTTTGTTTTAACATTATGCTTGATTTTTGTAACATTTCTTCTGTGTATTTGCTAAACAGGCTGTACATTTTTTTTAACTGTATCCAAGTTATTATATTTTATTAGTATAATATTTGTATATTAGTATATAATATATATTAGTACAAGTCTCTTGTAGTGCATTATACTCGTATTCTTATTTGATCCTGGATTTATTGACCGTACAATAATGTGCAGAACGATTTATCGTTGTGGGCAGTAAAAATATTTAGCTACGTTAAACTATAAGCAGCCATTTGTTATGTATGATTATTTGTTAAAGAGATGAAGCAATTTTATTTTTGTTGGATAGGTATTATCTCCATACAAACATTTTTAATATAATTAACAAATATACTCGCAATATTTACCACCAAAAACAACACTAACTAAACTTAGTACTTCATAAGAGCCCGTGCCAAAAAAGTAAAACAAAAAAATGTACACCTAAGGTCTACGCACACCAATACGGGAACAAACGTGGGAATTTTTAGCGGGAAACCAATTTTATGGATTGAGGGTGGTCATACAAACGTGAAGTGGTTTCTGTTATATATTTTCCTGAATTAAGAAAATATGTGGGATTTTTTTTTGCAAATGATCCATGATGTTTGTAAATCGAACAAAACGTTTATTTACGAGGTCTTTCTTTATTCATAGCCAGTGCTTGGTCCTTTAAAGCAGAGACGCTGCTCATCAAATCACTGATTATTCTATTTTTACTTTGTAGTTCCAAGTTCAATCAACTAAGTTTTCCGGTAAAATCTGCCAAAAATGCCAGATCACATTGCCAGTCCAGATAAATAAATTGTTGATAATCATCACCCCTCTATTAAAGAAAACTGATAATATCATCCAACATCTTTGTTTAAAAAAAACCAGCTCCGACTAAGCCACCTGTCATCCATGTGCAAAACCAGATATGGTTCTTTATCATCCATTTGCATTTTGAAAAGCCTCCTTTGATGATATTTACCTCCGATGGAATTAACTATTTTAAAAGCTATATCTATGACTCATTTTGTATTAAGTCTCTTGCTAGCTAAGAATTACTAATGAATGATGAAATGATAGATTAGGAAATCGGAAAAACCTTCATCTTTTTGACACGAGGCTATGGATCCATTGAAATTACCCGTCATTGCCGCTGATCCGTTGGTGGTCATTCACACGAGATTAAATAAAGGCAAATTAATCTTGTCAATCTGCTCCTTAAACACATTGAAAATAGCAATACCTCGTGTTCTTACTTTCAATGAAATCATAGCCAACAATCCTCTTTTAGCAGAAAAGTCTTCAAAAACCATTATGATAAAAATGAGCAGTTGAGCAGTGTCACTGACATTTGTTGAATCATCGAATTGCAAATAATATGTAACACATTGGTTGATATCTTTTGACAGTCACTCACCTGTATTTTGGCTCATCTTTTCGACACGTATCTTGGTCGTATTCCAAGATAATTGCACATATTGAAGGGCTTTTTTATTTCACTCTTATCCTGGAAATTTTAAAATCTAGAATCTGCTATTTCCACAAAAATATCTTTTATAAATTCACTATCAAAAAAGGGCTTACATTTTGTTGTTAATTTAAGTCTCACTTGAAAGGAAGCGATGGTTGCAGACTTTGATTGATTGTATGGTTTTGTGAATATGTTTCGCTGCCCAGTCAGTCCAGATTTAAGTTCGTGTAATCTTTTATTTATTATTACATTGTTGGGTGAAAAATTGGACCGATATATTCCATGCAGTGTGTTGAAGTGCCACTCCAAATTACCCTTCTCTGGTATCGCCACTAAAGTATTGCAAATTAAGCCGCAACAATTAACCTTAACGAAAAAGTAGTCAATTTCCTATTCTTAGTGGAACAAATGGGTTTTATGACTTTATGGCGAACTCATTTTCACAACACTTCACCAAACGTAACAAAAATTAACAAAACAGTTCAAAGACTGAAAGCAACAGATAGCTAATGTTTTGTATCTCACAGATATGCGAACGATACTGGCTGGTGGGATGCATGACGCAGTTGCAGCAGAAAGTTTGTTAGAGGTAGTCTTAATCTGACCTCTGTCGGGCGAGTGGTGAAACAATTCGCTCATGAAACGTTAGTGATCTAGCGATCGACTAAAAATGATGCCACGATCGACGTGTTGGCCGTCCCTGCATAGAATAAGTAAATAAGTAAGTCTCTTTAATAAGCAGGGCCCGGAATTTGATGCCCTTATAAACCCCAAAAATGCACTTAAAAATTGAGTATTAATGCACTCAAAAATAAGAAAAATGCCCTTAAAAACAAAAAAAAATTCAATTAAAAACTAGATCTTTTTATTCTAAAAATACTAAAAAAAAGCTCTTAAAATTAATAATATATTTAAAATCCATTTATTCTTCTTCTCCGATTATGGTAATGTGGGAATCCTGAAAAAGGAGAACTAATTTAATAAATATTGTATAACCAATCTTCCCAATAAAATAATAAAATAGGCAGAACATTTGTGTGCATGTGAGAATGATATAGAGATATAAGTACATCTTAGATTTACCTTATTCTGCATTGCAATGCACAATGAAGGTCATCTTCAGATTTTCAGGTGTGAACGATCGGCGATTATCGAAAAGAGGTTTTTGTACTTGGAGAAGCTACGCTCTACATCCACGGATGTTATTGGAGCATACTTGAAGTATGGAATGTCACCAGGCAATATGTCCTCTTCAATGTCTTCTAAAGAGTCACTTTTACCGGTGATTATGTCAGCAATTTTACACACTGTTTTGAATCCCGAATTTTTTATCAACACATTCTGAAGTTTTGCAAACACTGCTTCTCCAATTTTGCCTGAAGCTTTCTTGAGGTTATCTTGTAGTGTTGTGATAAAAGCAGTAGCATCAGACAATGGCATACCTTTCTTTTCTAAGTGTGTTATGGTTACGGCCAAAATACTGAAATTAGCCTTGATATACGCCAGGTTTCCCTCAATTTCGCGATCTGAGAGCATATCTTGTGCAATCTTGATAGATACGGCCTCTTCACTGTCAAATCTGTTCACAGCTGTTTTTAAAACACGAATATGGTCACAATAATAGAAACACGCATGAAGCCATGTGCACCATCGTGTAATTATTGGCTGAGGTGGTAAGGGTACATCAGGTGCCACCGTCTTGAAATCAAGTACTCTAGATGGCGCTTTCAAGAATACTTTTTTAACGTTTGACACTAGTTGGTCAACATTTCCAAAGTTCTTTCTCACCTCTTCAGCAA
>CABFOV010000697.1:111309-129834 GCA_902141375.1 Timema poppense
AACAATCTTTACACCTGTAGTCTACCTCCCTAACCACGCAGTTACAGGAACAATCTTTACACCTGTAGTCTACCTCCCTAACCACGCAGTTACAGGAACAATCTTTACACCTGTGTATATGTCCCTCAACTACTATTTAAAGAAACAATCTTTACACCTGTAGTATACCTCTATAATCACGTATTTACGGTAACAATCTTTATATCTATAGGATTCCATAACTACTCAGTCACAGAAACGATCCTTAGTTAAACTATCTGGATGGAACTAGAAAAAACTGTCAACCCTCCCGAATCATGAATCTTTGAACGTCACTAATCGGGTCCCTCAAAAAAAAAATTCGTCTTTGTACCTCAAGCTAAACTTTTATTTAACCCTCCCTTTGCTCACGTACTTGAGCTAGCGTTAAGGGGCATGACGAGTTGAAGGGTAAATAATGGTTGGAGCAGGGGGAGGAGAAAGATAAAGGCTTCCCATAAAGTCTCGCCATGGTTAAAAGAGCTGCTTTATTTCTCGATGTAACATCGTTGAGATGATTTGAGTTGACCCTGGCTGCAGCACCTTGTGACCACCAGGATCCAACTACAGGTCAACTCGGGATGAAAGGACGTGATGCGAGTGTCTTATTCTCAGATACAGAAAAAATAGGAGATTTTAGAATTGCTAGAGTTTATCGAGTAGAGGGACAGTTCTCCGAGTAATTTTTGAAATAAATGTTAGTAAAATCTTAGACTCACAAACATGAGGAATTTATAATGAAAATATAATAATTACGTTAACTTATAAAAAGTTGACCAAGCGTAGTGAGATTCTTTTTAACTGGATCATTTGGCATTTAGTCTTGTCTGTTTATCAATCTTCCTGGAAGTTAATTCTACGATAGCTTTCAAATGCTTAGGTAAAAATCAAATGAAATTTGTCAGGGACATTTTTGGAACCTAGACCGAACAATATAATGTTAACCTACATTATTTTTTGATCTCCTTATCAATTCCAAGATGGTTGCCTTTCCAAAGGTTTCTCGCTTATTAGCTGATTAAAATTTATTTTAATTTAAAACTCTAAGCAATCAATCGGATAATTAGAGCGTATTATTTTTAAATTAGACAAAAGTTTACAGCGAGAGTGACGCCTTAAACCACTTGAACAATGGCTATTATGTATGTATATAATGTGTTATTAAATGTAGTCTTCATTTACAACTTAACAATAGTTTTAAAATAAATCACGTCCATAATCTTATGCATTCGACATTGTAATTATCAGTTGGGTAACTAAAGCACAAGTAATATAGAAGAGTGAAATTTTCTTGGGCCTACATAATTTAGCTAATCTTAGTTGAGAGTTTTTCACAACTTTAGAACTTAATGGTTTAAGCCCCATATTCTATATAGGGTGGGGTAACGCATAGAGCAAGGTCACAGAAAAACCCATGACTAATACAAATTATAAACTTGATATAATTTTTAGGTAAACTGGCAATAGTGCACCTTAGGCGAGTATTTTTAAGTTTGTAGCTACTTTAAGCCTGATGCCTTTACCTGCGTGACAACCAGTGGGGTAACTAACGAAAACTAATATATATAGCTGGAACTTAACACATGTAGTCCAGCTAAGAGAAAAGTGAGGATGAAAAAAATCCGTCTAGTCCAACACCTTAGCCTAGTCACTCTCGTGTCTGTCTACTGAGCTAGGGGTGCTGGGTCCTGGCCAAAAGATTTACCATAGGTAAAATGTGGGTTTCCCCTTTCACGGGTATAAATTAATGCCTGGGGATTGGTTGTTGTGTCTGTTCTAGTTTTATGTTAGATTATAAGCCGTGTGCTGATATAATTAGTCGGTTCTGAAAGTAGGCGTTAAATACCACAAACTAAAATAAATAATATAAATTAACACTATTACATATAATATAGCCCCATCAACTTAAATAGCATCAATACCAGTTTGCGATATGAAAAAGATACCCAACTTGTTTTTATGATTTTCTACGACAGGTTGTTTACAATTCTAACCTACCTATCAAAACCTAACCTTCAATATAAGTTACTGTTATTCTAGGCTTTGTGTTTAAAAAATATATCTATGTTATAAGAGTGGATAAAGTGAGAGTGAACTAAATAAGGTCTAATTTTACAGTATTATATGTAATAGTCATATCCAAGGTTTGACCTTGTAACCAATTAATAATAATTGAGAGCACATGTTTTAGTGGGCACTGACCCAGTCTCAAAATATAGAGAATGCCAGAGTCTACCGGTGCCAAATAAACCATCGTTAAGAAACATTAATTCACTAAAGATAATCGTGTTAACATTGTGGCGTCACTGCTGAACAATTCTAATACATAGGCCTTGTTAAGTATTTAAGTACCAAAGGAGACTTATTATACTGACAAACTTTTAATTTAACTTGTGTGATTGTATTTCTGAAGGCCTCAAATTGTTTAAAATCTCTACAGAATAGATGTTTTTCCAGCTTATCTTGACAGTCGACGGAGTTCACACTAATGTAATCTCGCCTTCTAAATTACTAGATAAATCCTCATTTATTTGTGCAAATTTTTCATTTCACGTACACAATTTTGTCATTAAAAACATCAGTTCAGGTCAATCTATTTTCAAATGTTTCGTGAACTACCAAGCCGTATGAAATATTATTTATTCTGTCCTATTAAATATATTTTCATCTAAACGGTTACTTTTTCACTTTTTCATCACCAATATCAGAATATAAATAGCTGAAGTTACTGTAGATCTACTGTACATTATTATTTAACATTATAACTGTAAATTTCTTCCACAGCTAGTATAAAAGTACTTAATATATGTCTCAATGATTGCACTTTTGTGGACATGTGTAAGAATGGATAAGTAATGCCTGAAATCATCCCCCAACAGTTTTATTTCAACTAATAAATGATTATTCACTATACCCTATTCTGCATCAAATAATTGAATGCATCTTTACATGTCTTGGAGCTATGGTTAATTCATCTCATATTAGCAATTTGGCCCTTGATGACATTGTATCATTTAATGTCTTCCTTAAGAAAGTATTTATTCTGCGTTCAACGTCAAATACAGGATGTTGAAAACTCTTTCTTCTTTCTTCATGTCAGAAATATCTTTGATGAATTTCGGAAGGAGTAGGGGAGGCTGCCTCTAGTTAAAGTCTCCACACTTTCTGCCTTGGAGGATACGTATGATTTAGATATCTTGGATAACCAGATTTTTACGATCAGGGAGAATGATTATCGTGTTTCCTGGTGAAGTCCTCTGTGTATATATAAGTTTCTCTTAGGCTCTACCGATGAACCAGCTACACAAATAAAGGCAAAGATCAACATAGAGGATATGACATTTACACTAAAAAGTGCCTTTTTGTCTATCCATCCTCCAACACTCTTTCATTATCAAAATGCTTTTAATTAAAGTAGTCATTGATTAGTATGAATAGTCATACGTATGTGAATATAATCTTAAATTAAATAATCATGTTGTGAATGCTGTGAATTCTTTAATTGACAAATTAATGCCTTTTATTTACTAATATGAATACGAAACAACAAACATAACTCTGAAAACATGTCACCTTTATATTCTGAATTTTCTATTTGTATTTGAGATTGAAACTTATATTCTAGTTTCCATTAAACTTTTATTAATATAGATGGTTCATGTAACTAGTTTCTAAGGAGATTTATAATTGGTTTATTGATATTTTCAAACCCGTCGTTTCCAAAGAGACTTAAAGAGAATGTAAATACATTAAACGTTAGTAAATTCAAATTTTTACAAATTTTAGACTCTAATGTAACCTTAATAACAGTCGGTTCTTTTTTAAACTACTTCGATGGCTTATAAGATAGCGTGATGGTACAATGTCATCTGAAAAATAAAAAGTAAAGGCTCTACCGATGAACCAGCTACACAAATAAAGGCAAAGATCAACATAGAGGATATGACATTTACACTAAAAAGTGCCTTTTTGTCTATCCATCCTCCAACACTCTTTCATTATCAAAATGCTTTTAATTAAAGTAGTCATTGATTAGTATGAATAGTCATACGTATGTGAATATAATCTTAAATTAAATAATCATGTTGTGAATGCTGTGAATTCTTTAATTGACAAATTAATGCCTTTTATTTACTAATATGAATACGAAACAACAAACATAACTCTGAAAACATGTCACCTTTATATTCTGAATTTTCTATTTGTATTTGAGATTGAAACTTATATTCTAGTTTCCATTAAACTTTTATTAATATAGATGGTTCATGTAACTAGTTTCTAAGGAGATTTATAATTGGTTTATTGATATTTTCAAACCCGTCGTTTCCAAAGAGACTTAAAGAGAATGTAAATACATTAAACGTTAGTAAATTCAAATTTTTACAAATTTTAGACTCTAATGTAACCTTAATAACAGTCGGTTCTTTTTTAAACTACTTCGATGGCTTATAAGATAGCGTGATGGTACAATGTCATCTGAAAAATAAAAAGTAGACAGAAAATAGAATGCATAGACAGCTTTAGAATTGTATTATAATGTATAGATGGTAAAAGAGTAATATTAAAACATATTGTTATTAGCTGGTACAAACAAATATTGTAACACAATAAGAGCCAAGATATCAATCCATCTGCACAATAAGATTTTATTCAATAATAAAACAATGTAAATACTTACAAAGGAAAATCACACATATAAGGAGTATCTGTTCAATGAGTGAGCATGGTTCTAGAATAACTGCACAAGACAGAGTTCAATATTTAAGACCAAAATTAAATCTAAAATCAAATAAGTTAAATAAACCATATTCCACATTCAGGTTAGTCTGACTGATAAATACGTAGTAATATATTTATACAGGCTGGGTTGGATTTAAAAATAATCTTCAAAACAAGGGTTAAGAAATATTAATTTTACAAGAATTAGTTATATAAATAACACCACAGTAATATTATAGTTAGTTAATATAAATGTATATAAATGTATCAACGACTATAATGTACAATTGAATACAGCCCCAAGGACTTAGTTGAATTTACATATAAATGAGACATCTTCAAAACGAAGAGCAATAAAGATTATTTAAAGTACCGAAATTAATTATATAAATGAAATGGAACAAAATTTAAGTGCGATATTCACAATTTATTTAAATCTAACAACATTAATTTAGATTATTATACTCGTATATAGATCAGAAGGGTAAAGAGTTTAAAATGGATAAATTTGAAAATAAATAAATCAATATTAGTTATTAATAAGTCCGAAAGAGAAATATGGAAAAAAGTAATGGGTACACCAGAGAACAGTGCAGCCCCTGACCATGCAGATATGAGAGTGGCTGAACACCCTAAACAACCTCTATATTCACCATAGCCTAATACATTTCAATGACTTGAAAACAATGAGTAATCGTGTGAACTAAGAAGGACCAATGAGAAGCCTACATTATAAAACATATTTTATATATACATATATAGCTTATAAGTCAAGGAAATATAATCAAAGTATCTGGAGGGGAGCTAGATTGCCTGACTCACCACTAGGAGTCGCTGGATCAACCAGCAACAGTGAGGGTTATCAATCCGTCTTTATGTTGTATCCAGTAAACACGTGCCGGAGCGGTCTTGTGTAAATGAGCAGGAGAGTGGTGATTTGAACAGGTGTTGCAGCTGACGCTGCTATATCAACATGATATAGTATTCACTTGTATATTAGCAGTGTGCCTACTTTTTACTTTGCCTTTATATTACATCCTTAGGGTCCATGCCAAATTTAAATTTTTTAACTTACTACTCAATTTGTACGTTTAGTCCGCCATTTTGGGTACAACATTCTGTTTTTCAAGTTTAGAATTGTTTTCATAATTATAGTATGCTCCATAGCATCCATAACAAATTTATGCTCTATAGGACTATATTTGTCTGGTTCGTTGCCATTTTGGATCTAAGATATAGCATTTTTAAAGTTTTGTATTTGTTTCATAAAGATGGCGTGCTAAATAGCACTATTGCTGAATGTTAGCTCTTTATAGGGTATCGGGAAGTGGGATAAAGAGCCCTGAACAGACACACAGACAGCACATAGATTTTATATAATGTAGATATTTATAGATTATAGCTATCAGTATATTACAGCTAGTTCGATATAAATATAGGCCTACCATGACCACAATATTAGGATAGGAATTAGTTTTCTTTCACTGTATCTTAGTAACGTTTCAGGTGAAACTTAAAAAAATGAACGCAAGGGCCTCAGCCTACAATTAAGCCATACCGGCCAAGCGGCCATTACCTGTTGGTGCACTTAGTGCCTATTTATGCGGATAGAGGGTATTATATTGTCAGAACAACGTCCCCTCGGGCAAATCCGATAATTTTTTTACATGGAATTCGCTACATTCAGGTAGCTCATCATTTATCCGTTCTAGACCCATTGCTCCACAGAACATCTGAATTTCAGGGGATTGATTTCAGGAGATATGGATCTGGAGTTATAGATCCATTTAGGGAAAAAATACCTCATTATACCTGACCGTGAGTCAAACCTTGATCTTGCCATTACCTGTAATCTAGTCTAACAAGAGAGCGATGCGTTAGATCGTTTGACCACAAATGTGAGTCATAAAGTAATGACCTACCTGTTGTCATCCCTGTTTAACATTAAATGTTGACATCTCGATAAACAGAATTTATAAATATTTGGTAGGACATTAGCATACAAACTTTTTCATATTGTGTGTTATAGCTCCGAAGAAGTTTTCAAAAATGCGGTGTCAGTAAACCACACTTAAATAACATTTTTTCAAAAAAACTATCACATAATATTATTATTATAATTATTATTAGCACCGCGTCTTACTAACCATTCGGGTTATACGCACTTACGCTAATGTGTAATGGTAGGGTGATTGTGAGATGAAATGAAGGACCTACAGTTTAACGTGGAATCCGAACCATGGTGGAGGCCTGGCATTTCCCACATTCACAAGCACATAATATTGTTAAGCACAATAAACAATATTTATGAACGAATATTAAATAAAACTGCTAAAATATTTTTAACAGAATTCAAATTTTCAAAAATAAGTTATTTGTTAACAACCTTAAAATTATGTGTAGTCTGTAAAATTACAAAAAAAAATCCTTATTACCAGTGAAAACCTATTTCCAGATACCCATTTTATACTCAATTTTCTAGGCAAATTTTAAAGAATTTTAAACTTCCAAAAATTTTCCGTAAATAAAAATAAACTACCTTTAAATTAATTTATTTAAAAAACGGTATATTATTTTTTATATCATAAAATAGTCTCTAGATACTAATGTTTATAGAAATCGCTGATACAATAAAAAACCAAATTTTACAAAAATCAGTCATAGTTAAATATTATAAAAAATGTTTTAAACAAAAAACATCTATAATTTAAAAACCTTAACGATTACCCATTTTGAACCACATTTCAAAAATACTCTCAAACATTCCTGAGATATACATTTTAAACAAAATCATTAGTGGTTTTAAAAATATTTCCAATTTAAAAAAAACATTCATCATTAAGCTACCCTTAAACGAATTTTTTTTAGCGAAAAGCCAAGTGTACAGTCAAATTTGGGAGGTTTTCCACTATCTAAATTTCCATTTTAAACAAATCGTTGGTGCAATTTTGGAAATATTTGTAATTAAAAAAAATCACTTTCAACAAAATACCCTTAATTTGAGGGCTATGGTCAAATAAAAAACATACTGAGGTAGAGCCCTATACAATATTAATATCAAGTTTAAACAAAGAATTTCTAACCGTTTCGGATCCGACAAACAGACAAACATAAATACATAGATAGAGATATTATTGTAAAATCCATTTTTTGAGTTCGGGTTCTCATAAAACGTGAAGGAATTACAAAATTTCAAGATCGACTATTTTCGCCATTACAGTACTGCTTTATATGAGAATGTAAAAATATATAATTGCTAAACGAATAGAGTTTACGTCACCATCTGTTGTGTTCTTAACAGAGCTATGAAACTTTTTCCACCCTTCAAAGATCACAGGATCACAGAGATTTCCAATATAAATAAATCAAATTCCCTAGTGTTTTCTTGTGTATCTACGAGCTTTATCTCGGATTGGCATGCAACACCCGAAGAATGGTGTGTGTGTGTGTCACATATTGACGCGAGTCGGAGAACGAACGAACTTCGGCATGGTCGTATCGATCCGTTGCGTCACACGCACTCCCAAGCACACACGCGCGCGCTTCTGTGAGGCCTCAACTAAAGGATACAGTGGCGCATTCAGGGTGTCCTGTGTGGGGGTTTTTCAGCAGGGGCATGCCCAAGTAATGAGAGGAGCTTGGGTGTTACCCCCCTCCCCCCTTTGTGCTCAAGAGCCATGCGGAAATGTTAACATAAATTCGTTGAGCTATTTCAAATTACAGTAAGTTATAGAATGATGCGTCTAATTCATTCCGAGGTTTAATCTCAATTTGAAAAACCCGCATTGATCAAATGCTGTTTTGAAACTAAATATGGTTGACATTATGTTTGTTTCAAGGGATGAATAAAGCGAAATCGGTTCTGCTTATGAAATGAAAACTTGGATAAAACTGACTTTGTTCATTAATACAACCAACTAAATGGAGATTATACCATTAGCTGTATGTCAGATTATTAGGAACGCCATCTATTATGTTTAACGCGCCATTTGATACATGGCGTTGTTTGTCGTATGTCGTAATAACTTAACCGGATAGCTACATCCGTGTTAATCAAAATTATGACATATACGATTTCTTGAAACAATATATACTTGAGTTGTAAGAAGAGTTTAATATAAGACTAGTTGACCTCAGTGGTCTTGGGTTCCAACACTGCTGGAGTGGACGGAAGTTTCTTGAGCGGTAAAATATCCGTAATCAACTTCCTTCGGAGGTGAAGTAAAACTGTCGGTTCCATGTTGATTGTTGCATGTAAAAGAACCCTGAAGAGTATGTGAAAATACCTTTCCCGGTGTAAATTAGTTCCCCTCATAGAAGTTCTCGTGTTCTGATATAATCAATCTGTTCATAAAGTACCTTTAATAGATAAATAAAAATAAATAAAATAAATATAAGACTAAAAATACAAACTTCTTGGAGTAATAATTATGGTAGCTATAAGTTTAAATTTCCTTCCTGCCGCACCTTTAAAACATTCTAACCCCCCTAAGCATCTGATAATAAAATAGCTTGATATTTTGTCGTTAAATATGCCTCCACCTGTTATAGTTGATATCCTATTAATGTGTGTGATACGATTCTATAGTTCTAAGCGGTCAGTGAGTTCAGCGGGTTCGATTCCAGGCATGGCCGGGGAAAAAAATCCGTCAGATAAACTCAGGATTCACCTTTCCCGAAGATGAAGGACTATGGTTGGTCTGTTCCAGAATTTGGTAACTTTTTGATGTATTCAGTAGTTTCAGAAAGTGCACGTTAATCAAAGAAAGTTAAAAACTTATACTACCGAGTTTAAAATGTTTTTTCTTTTAAATACATATTTGCTGATAAGGAATTTATTATTGTAGCACATTTCCCCATCACGTAATTTTCACCATTCAGACTACCCGCATTTAGTTGCAACCATGAAGTAGGGACCAGGAAATCAGGATTCAAGGGAAATATACCCACATTTGCGTGGAGGGAGAATGGCATGCCACTTTAAAAATAAAAACACTCACTACACCGATCTGTATTCGAGATTAGACCTTGTCATCTGTAGTTAAGTATGTTGCTAGAGGAATGCCGTGGAGAATGTGTGTCAATCTCGTTTAATCATAAGGGCCCAAATGAACGTTAAACATACTGAGAAGTCTGTATTTCAAAACAAATTCTGAATTGTCATTTTCTAAACTAAATAGCTTATTATTATAAAGAGAAGGAATTAGGCCCCCTACATAAAACCATAAAACTAATCCTATATTTTTTTACAAACAAATTTGAAGCAAGTTATTTGCGGCAATGGTGTTAATGTCACACCAATGTTGATAATGTCAGGCTTTAAATATTATGCCAAATTTGACAAATGTGTGTCCTTCAGATGAGATCTCAGCTGAATCGTTACATAATGTGAACCACTGTTGGCATACGTATATACTGTCAACATTGTACATATTTGGTGTACAAGCTCAACAAATTTGGGAATTGATCCATGCCAAATAAAGAGTAGAGTTTGGTACACCAACCTCCTATGTCAGAATTCTCAAAATTATACCATATTTACCAAATATTGCATTCCTAAAAGTGATATTTCCTTGACTTTATAAAAAGAATAGGGTCGCATTGCACGTTCCGCATAAAATCATGTTTAGGGTCCCGAGTGTGATCTTCTTGACTTGGATCATTTGACCACTGAGGTGAGCCTATTGCTAATAATTATTTAGTTGAACTTTATACTGACCTTTCCATGCTATAATATTTGTATCATCCTCTACGTTCGCCTTCCTCCCCCTTGTTCTGCTTCTCTGTCTCCTGTTTATTTCGCTCCTCTTTTTGTTTCGGCCCTACACACACACACACACACACACACACGCTATCGGCAATCAGACGAGTCTCCCGACTCCAGCGCCCCATCGACTGGCGTGACCTGTAGGAACTACCAGGATGAAGCTAATAGGAAACATCGCAGCCCTGAGACAGAAACAAACATCCAGACTTGATGAAGGCGCAACAGCTTAGGGAAAAGGCAAGGTTAAAAGAGGAAGACGTTATTCTTTTGATTGTTTGCACATTGGCTTGCTTACCAACCGCCCAAATATATATTTATTTTCACTATTATGGTAGAAAGGGGGAATATAACATTTTTATTTAGTGTACATGCTTTTACGTGGAAACCACTAACCAGTTATCCTCAGCTCACCTGGCATAGTAAAAACAAGCTTTATGGTGCCATTCGTTCCTCGTCGCCCAGAGGTAAATAAGGTATTCTTACTTAAAGTAATAGCAATACTAGGAAAATGAGCCGGTTTTTATAGTGGTGGTGATTATTGGAATAACCTTTTACACCAAAAGTTAAAAAAAAAACTTAATGGTAAAAGAGAAAAAAATACATGAATACTAAAAACATATTTGTTATAGTTTTAGTTAATCGTACTAAATATATTTTATTTAAAATATTCAAGAAAAAAATTCTAATCAATGATTTAATCCAAGGGATGTAAATATTCAAGGGAAATTTAGAATAAGTGCACCAGCATTAACATATGGATAAAATAATCAACTGATAAATCACATTTGGAAAACAATCCTCGGTGCACTCAGCTGTTCTAACCTTGACCTCTATATCACCAGGTCTATTAAAGGATTAAGGGTTCGGCCAGACTGACAAGTGTGCGAGCGAGTGAGCGAGTGAGCGACTGAGCGACCTGCATGGTCAAACTGGTAAGTGAGCGAGTGAGCGACTGAGCGACCTGCATGGTCAAACTGGTAAGTGAGCGAGTGAGCGACTGAGCGACCTGCATGGTCAAACTGGTAAGTGAGCGAGTGCATGATTAGCAGATAGCTCTTGACAGTTGTTGACAATAAGGCTATAGTTTGAATATTGGCTCAGTGAACTGGAGGTGGTTTTTGACGAGTGATTTATTGTTGTGGTTTTACCATTCTCTCTCCGCGCTGATGGTAATTCTTATTTGTAAAGGCTTAATATGATTATAATACTGAAGTATTTATCATATCAGTACACACACACACACACACACATATATATATATATATGTGTGTATGCAATTACGCACGGCATTGCTCGAGACGCCTTAAAAATTTGTTAGAAATAGCCTAGTTAAAAAGTTAATTAAAAATCAAAAAAACAGCTTTGAGGTGCATTTAGACCCCCTTCCGTCCACATAAGTTAAACATTTCAGATCTCGCCTGCGTGCCGTAGATTTGGCTGGGCTTTACACACAAACAAACACACACACACACACACACACACACAGACAAACACTTCCTTCTATTATTATAACTAATTCGTTTATAGTATTACTAATTAAATTAGGCTGTTAGTAGCAAGTGTGCTAAACCTATAGTAACAAATGTCAAAATCAGAAGTTTTCCTAGAACTCAATGAACCAACATACAATACTACCTAGCGCCTGTAAACTAGACTGTACCAGGTCAAGCGCGCGCGCTCGAAAAATAGAAATGGCTCTATTTTGCAAACGCGTGCGCTTGAGCCGGAACAGTCTAGCTTACAGGCGGTAGGCAATATTATTGTATGTTGGTTCGTTGAGTTCTAAAAAACTTCTCATTTTGAAATTATATTTGACTTTTTTATAATTATAAATAGGTATATCACACATGCTACTAACGGTTTAAAGTAATCGGCCATACCATAAACCATGTAGCCTATATATATGTATGTAAAACTGATATGTTAAAACTCTTCAATATTATAATCAGATTAGGCCTTTACAAATAAGAATTACCGTTTACGCGGAGAGAGGATGGGAAAACCACAATAATAAATCACTTGTCTAAATCCACCCTCAGTTCACTAAGCCAAGATTCGAACCTTTGCCTTATCGTCAACAATAACTATTGAGAGCTATCTCCTAATCACGCGCTCACTTGCCAGTTTGGCCACCCAGTCGCTCAGTCACTCGCTCGCACGCTTGTCAGTCTGGAAGAACCCAAATAGAGCCAGTTCTATTTTTCGAGCGCGCGCGCTCAGTCGCTCGTTCCAGTCTGGCTGTACCCTAACGTCTTAGACCATATGAGCCCCAATTTGGATTGTAGTTTCAATTAAAGTCTATCTGGACAGTATAAACCGTGGGCCCTTTTTCTCACTCTACAAGATCATTTTATACTATAGGGATGTTAGTTGAAGTAATAGTTCTATTTCCATAAATTGATGTTATGTTTGTTTTTAGATAAGATATAAAGTTTATAATAGTACAATAGTTAGGTATTTCACTAAGAAAAATATCAAATATTTGTATCTAAAACTGTAACCAAGTTTTATTGAAATTGATTTCAATCCAAATGTTCGTTTACTATTAACTAAACGTGCAATATAAGTTTTCAATATTTACCAAAGAGATACATTTTAAAGAAAATATTTTAAAATAGTTTTCTGTAAATTGATCATTTACACTAAGACTTTAATTCGAAGACACTTTTATAAAATACCAATATATATTTTTGCACCTGGCAATGATCACATTCTACAATTTTATTATTGTTATTCTGTAGCAATTGATAATACTTATCAAATGTGACAGATGCAAATAACACGATTTGAAGCAGGAATACGTGAAATTAGATCTAATAGCTTTTATAGTAGTCAAATATGTTTATTATAAAGTAATTGGAGTAAAAATGGACTGTAAAGGTGGAAATAATCATGAGGATTATATATATAGATTATACTACTATAAAGCCACATAGCTGACTCACTCACTGACATTAATGTTTACCCACTCCTGGATGAGCTAGAAATTTTAAATTTGTCAAAATTATAGCTTCTAGCCTGTAATCGACGGGAAAGTTACAAAAAGTTAAAAAATTTAATTTATAACCACCAAAAGAAATTCAAAATGGCGGAGAAATTTTAAAGTTGGTGCGGACCTTTCTTTGGAGGCCGCTTGTGGCTAAATGGCAAGACCTCAAAAAATGGCTCTGGAATTACATTAGTTTACATCCAGTTTTAAAGAAAACTCACAGGAGGTTTGGGGGCAGAGCCCCCAACGAGCAAAGCGAGTATATATAAATACATGTGTGTGTGTACATTTATTTTAGACAAAAAGTGAAAAGATGACTGTTAATTTCTCCAAAATGATAATGTACCAAATACAACCAGGGTAATTTTTTTAACTCATGTGACATTAACTAATACTTAGATTGGTAACGTTATGGTTGTCCAGGGTATTTTTAATTATAAGAATTTATCAAAAACTCTATGAATTGACTGGTTATATCAACACAATCATGAATTATAAACTATTTTAAGTATTTAACAATCCCTGCATCCAACCATCAGTCGTTGATTCATTCGTGTGGAAGAGGAAACTCACATTTCACCAATGATGATTTTTTTCATCTATGTTGGGAATATAACCCATGACCCTTAATTCAATAGACAAACACGCTACCTATTGAGCTAAGGGGGTAGACTTTTTGATGTTAAACCACTATGTTCCATAACGAATCTCCTGTAAGATGAACTACCAACTGTTGTTGAAATCATAATAAAATCAACATACACATACTATAAACAATTAATCAATTAAATAATACCCTTCCAGAAATCTTGGTACCTTCCTCTCCCAGGGGGTCCTATCTCCCTCTTTCTTCACCCTAACAACATATTTACATTGCTAATCCATGTGGGCTGACATGTATTGACCATTGTCGGCCACTTGTTGATGGCTGATATTATCTGGGCCACAAGTTGAGACAGACGTTCTTTGGGACTAACTCACTATTTTAACCAAATGCACTGGTCATAAGCTCTCATTCTATACTCCCGGACTTTCCGTGATTTAGTGAACTGTTCTAATTCACTTATCTCTCGTTACATCTATAAACACCCTTGCTAGGGCTGAGAGGTAAAGTACAAGAAAATATACCACACACTTTAAAATGAACATATTTTACTATGCTAGAAAGTTAATTAATTAGGGTGTACTAGATTGTACTGGGACTTGCAGAAGAAACAATATGATGATTTATAAATAAGTAAAATAAAGACAAATAATATAATGTACTTGAGACAAATATTGATTTACTTATTATGTTATATTAACTATTTACCAAGTTTGGTTCCCTACCTAGCTTGTCGACCAAACCAATTACAACATTACTATACAATATTACTTTTGTTTAAACAGGTTGATAGAAATATGGCTCTATGGTTATGCAATGAATTAAGTGAAAAAAAATACAAATTAAAATAATACAATTTCATCCTCCCAATAAATCTGTTTCAGGAGGTAGTAGTGAGATTAGAGTTTCCGGTTTTCCTTGTCCTCTTACAGGGCAGAAAAAGGTTTGGATAGCTTTTTTGGTCATTTTCATGGGGATTCTGAACCCTCCCTCCCAAATAGTTTGGAGACTTGAGGCCTGAAAAAGCTTGTAAGTTTTGTTATCCCCAGAGATGAGATGGGCTTACCATATACATGCGGTGCATCGCTGAGGCGTTCTGTGTTGCACAGGACTACGACAGTTGAGTACACCCTGAATTCATACGGTGTCAGTTTTTTAATGAGTTACTTCACTACTCGAGAGTATTATCCCGAAAAGTTACTCGGTGCCGCGGCATGGAACCTCCTCTGATCTCACTCCCTTTCACCCCAATACCGCTCTTTTCTCATAGGTCACTTTGACGCGCATCTTCCCAGAATCTCGCCAAAGTTGCCATAAATTTGCTGCAAGATTCCCTAAAATATATCAAATTTTATAAAATAGCCCTGTATAGTCAAATACTAAAAAATAAAAAGTTCTTAAACCTAACACAGACAAATTTATAATTCTTAAAACAATTAAAATATATTTCTGGCTCTCCTCCTCGTAAGAAAAAACTGCCACAAAAAAAAAGGGGAGAAATTCATCTGCTATCTCTTTTCACCGTCGCGTGGCAGAAACGTTCTCCTAGTAGCACGCTCGTTTGGCGGGTTCATGACCTACTTAACTAATCAAGTGGGCTTCCATAAAAGAAGTTTGTAATATTGAAATAAGTAGAATTTAAAAAAAAGCAACAAGGGACAATGACTACAAAACAAGATACGTAATAAAACAATGCTAAGATTAATATACTATTCAATTTTGGATATTTTTTGTTTTCCAAAGGTGTAAATTACCAGGGAACCACCTTAAATAGTTAATAGCCTCGTGTAACAGAAATTAAAATGAGCGAACTGCCAAGGAGGGCATGATTATCATCCCATGAATATATATATATATATAAAGAAATAAACTAAACTAATATAATTAGATTACATGAGGGTGAAAATAATAACTAAAATTTTAGCCCAGGGATTATTGAAATTCCTCACACTATCAATCTGATATTATAGATACAAGGATAGAAGTTAACTTTGTTTTGGGATAAAATCGTCATTGGATACATACTACAATTACATTTCAGCCAATTTATTACTGATGGGACTTAACTAATACGGGAATCGAGCTCGGGAACTGAGGGGCCAATACTTTCCTCAGCTAACACATCAAAACTCAATACACTAACAACTAACGAAAAGTGGATCTGGATAAAATATGATCCTGGATGACTCACTAATGGAGTATTGGCGTACAAAGCCAAAGGTGCGGGTTTGATATCAGTGTCCAGATTGTACATTTTTATTTGATTGGTTTGCTTCAGATAACAGGTTTGATTCTATGGATAACCAAAACGTATAAGTTTGTGATACACATGAAATGCTTAAAATATCAGACCTAAAGTTTATTCTTTATAACGTTGAAACTTTTCTTCATAAAATATTCATCTAATGCAGTTTTTCGAACAAAGGAACAAGGTATAAAAGAAAGCAAATAACAATTTTTAGCACATACACTTTAAATAATTTGATATTTATAACAATTAACTCTTTTGCATAATCTACGAAACCCTATTTTCAAATATTTCCCGTAAATTAAATTATCTTAAACAGACATAGCTATTAAATTCTCATCAAAATTGTTGATTAAGAGCTTCAACTTTTTGTTCCAAATTGTGTCAATAATCTTCTAACACAATATTTAATCTCTTCAATGTTGTTTATTAAACCAATTTCAAGTTTCATATCTGTATTTTAAAGGTCTAATATTGCTCACTTGACTCTCATTTGTTTTATGTTTAATTGTTAATAACTGATTGTTGGTAATATTATAACACAATTTCTAACTTTTATTTAATTTTTAACTATAAATCTGCTTATACAATTAATTTCTATAAATTAATCACTAAAAAATTGTGCTCTATCTTCGAAATTACGCAAACAACACCACCTCTGTCAGATATTATTAACGAAAATTCATCAGTTAAAGTGTAAATATGTACTTAACGCTCTTGAAATAGCTCGCAACAATATAGTAATAAACAGGCCATAGAAGCGTGTCAGCGGATGACTGCTGTTGTCAGATTCTAAACATTTATTGTGCATTAATTTCCTCTTGTGAGTCAAGCCTGCTTCCTGGGCCGCTTGGCGCGCTGCAGGCAACGAGGAGATGCGATTACAGTTTCAATTAGTGCCGACACAGACGGTATGGGATTTTATACCCCTTCCTCACTAGCCATACAACCACTTCTCACTACTTTTACAATTATAAAAAGGTTCGGACATTTTTAGTAGAGTGGGTGTTTATGTGATGCGTTTTAGATGTGTTAAGACTATAATAAATACAATATCACTATCGGTTGGCAATTACAAGGTTTCTATTTCAAAATAATCGTGAAACCACCTGACATTTGAAGCATGATGTATTACATACCCTTCTAGTTAATTTGGGGCACTTTTTTCATTGTTTTATTCACTATTTTCTTCTTTGCAATTAAATTGGACTTTCCACGCATATGAATGTTATGAATGTTAAATGTTTTAAGGACGATCTGGCATAGTGTGGGATACAAGTTATTTTTTCTTTCAAATATATCCTCCCTCACACTTGTCATTTGTTTGTGCCTGATAAGGTGGTGTAAAAATTATAACCTATTATTACATATTGATTTACTAGGTAAAAATATGAACTAGAAGGATCGTTGAGGTGATGGCTGCAGATTATTGCAATAAAATATATTTTAAACTTTTTATTTGGAAAGGTAATAAGCCCTCACTCACTTTTTAGCTAAAAGCTTACTCATTAAAAGCTATCAAATTTACCTAGATATTTAGTTTCCGGTGTGTAATTTTAATAAAAACGTATATATTCCCTCTTCACGCCAAATGAGAACATTAAAATGACCCCTCTCCCAAATCTCTATCTATTCGTTTCATCAAACCACTTAAGCTGATATTATTTTTAAACAAATACAAATATTTTATTTAACAATATACAGTCATATACAAATCATTGTTTCCATAGTAATGTAAACAAAGAATGATTGTACGGGTGGGCACCATTACATCGCAAGTCCATTACATCGCATGTCCATTACATCGCGTTTAAGGAACAAATACATTGCAGGTCCATCACGTCGCATTTCCCCCACCTATTTATACACAGCTAACCCTACTCTGACGTACAACCAATAGGATTGAAGGGGCGTATATATACAATTACATCGCAAGTCCATTACATCGCATGTCCATTACGTCGCATTTTCCCCACCTCTCTATACCCAGCTAACCCTACTCTAACGTACAACCAATAGGATTGAAGGGGCGTATATATACAATTGTTATTATTAGCACCGCGTCTTACTACCCGTTCGGGTTATACGCACTTACGCTAATGTGTAATGGTAGGGTGATTGTGAGATGAAATGGAGGACCTACAGTTTAACGTGGAATCCAAACCACGGTGGAGGCCTAG
>CABFOV010000697.1:134214-161167 GCA_902141375.1 Timema poppense
ACGCAAATGCGGGTTCACTTCCTCTAATTCAACCTTCCCAATTCCTAATCCATTAGAGTAATTAGTACTTAAAGCGTATAACCCGAACGGGTAGTAAGACACGGTGCTAAATATTATTATTGATAACAACATTCCACTAGAAATAAAACGTTTCCCCAATTTAGAAATCTCAACTCAGATGTTCTATGAACAGAATCCAAATATAAATATTCATCCAAAGAGAACATTGTGATGTGTTTGGATCAACAAATAAAGATTGAGTTATTATTTTCTAGCCAAAGAAATATATTTCATATAGAGATTTACAGCTATCCAGCAAATAGCGGTTTCGCTGGTGACTAAACAATTAATGTAAAAACTGAAAATTCTCTGTGAAATTCTGTTTTTCATCGAAAAAATACTATTTTTTCATATATCCTGGACTTCTAACCATTAAAATGAGTTGTCGTTTGTAAAAATCTTTTCATTCATTTTTGCGTAATTTCTAGTACCGGAAACGGGATTATCAAAAATAATGTTTTAGATTTGCTATACATTTTTAAATAAGAGGTAGAGTGTATCACACAAACTTTATTGCTCCTTTGCCTAAAAATATGGATCTATACTCCATACTCGTAAAATATGTGAGAATAAATGAGATACTTTGTTGTAGTAACAATCCACCACAGACCACAAATAAATTAATATAGGCCCTACACTGTTTCAGAACATATTGAGTAAAAGTAGCATATGTGTTTAGCTAAAGTATAAAAATCAATTTTCTAGACCCCAGTTAAAAATGTATATATTTGGCAATATCTCAGAAACCAACGGTTTTATACAAATATCTTCTAGATAAAAAAATATTTTTAATTTTAATAGTACTACAACTTTATATTGAGAAGTTATTTCGTATCTCAAATAGTTGCAGAGATATCAAAGTTGAACCATGTAAACACTAGATCTCTCCATCTCAACAGCTTTACGTGGTTTATGAACGACCCCTTCTGCTTCAACCTGTTGCCATATTTGGTTCTGGTCAAGGTGTTTAAAGAATATCTCAGAGAAGACCTGAAAGTTTTTTGGGAATCTCCAGAGCTCTTAGGAGCACACTTAGAGAAACGCCTGTCTAAGGTGTCACTCTCGAAATAGACTGGCCTAACAATGATATAAGGATTGGTGCTCGAATTCCAATAAAGTGTACATTGGGTGGTTATTTCCAAACAAATCAGAAAGCACTTCCTCTAAATTCAACCTTCCTCATTCTCACACAATAGCGTGATTAGTAAATACGCGTATAGCCCGAACATCAGTAAGGCGAGGTCGTACAGTATCGCAGTAGCGCGTTAGGCATGAAAGTCAATGGAAAATATTATGATCATATACAACATAAATATAAGAACTACAATGGTGGTCCCGGGGTAACGCGTTACTTACATGTTGAGCCACCGCAAGTGAAGGGGGGCAAGAGGGGGTGATCACCCCAGGAACTGATAGGTGTCTCTCGTACCCATTTTTACTAGTAAATCGTTGTAGAATTGTAAATATTGAATATATTTTAAGGGTATTAGATCATATTTCAACGGATAGTGTTGCCAAATTTTTAAAACACATCTTATCAATATTGAAAATAAAATTGTATTTGTTGTGTTATAAAACATCGGTGAAACTAAGTCAGCAAAGTGATAAGAGTAACTGTTGTAACCCTGTGGCACCACTACGATATGAACTGAAATAAGAGATGGGGGGGAGGGGGGGAGGGGGAGGGGCAATTATTTCAAGACTGCCCTGGGCGTTGACTTCACAAGCAGTGGGCCCGATAACACGTTATACAGAGTGCCGGGAGGGGCGGCGATATCGGGGCTGGAATCCCGGCTAGGTGTACAGAGGATGTTTTTTCTTAAATATGCCCTTCACGTAAATTTGGTTAAATTTATTATGGAACTCTAATTTTTTCATCTTTATTCCACTAGCACAATTAATATATCTATGTAATCCATACGGATTCTAAAACTCAGTGAAAACAAAAATCAATCTATTTCTCTGATTTATTTTACATCTCCCGACTTTATTGTTCATTCTGTAGTTTACAGTGATGCTTTCACACTTTTATGTCGGTTACGAGAGAAAGGCTGTGTTACGTTGAGCTATGTAATAATCAAAACACAGATCAAAAGTAATCCCCATATAATTGAAATATACTTTGAGATAGCAAATCATTTTAAATATTGATTATAGGGAATTAAATTGATGAACTAACACAAATAAATGTCATCAGAGGATAAAACCATGTTTCATCCGTAATTTGTTTTCATAAATTGAATGTTTATGGGATTAGTAATAGAATATTTATTTGAACTTGTTTTTTATTTGATTTAAGTGTTTTTTGTTCTGGTGAAAGGACCAGTGATGCCTGTGCTTGGGTGTGGTCTAACACAATAACAAAGAAGAAGTACATTTCTTGCCACTACTAAAACCTCTGTGGATATTAAATTTATTTTGTTTTGGTAACACATAAAAACATTGTTGATATTATTGTTTTTTTATATATAAGAAAAGTATATATTGTGTTGTTATCAAGAACTGGATATTGTGTATAAATAAGATTATGTTATTGGAGTGTGCTCTGCTGTGGAAGATATTGATGGTGAGAGTAAATAACTTATAATTATTGTTGTTCTGTGAACCAATAGAGTTGTAACATTTTATTATCCATTATATCCGTTAGTGGCGAGTTCGGGTACCCAGAGGCCCGAGGTTAGGTCCGGGTTGTTTCTGCACTGGCGCCAGCCGGGCAGGCATATAAATAGTGTGGGGAAACAGGGATGTGGACTAATTTGAACGCTTGAGGGAGCAGTGAGGGGGAGAGAACCCTTAGAGAGTGGCACACCAATGTGGGGCTCGACGTTTGGTCACCCAACGATCGTATGATTATTGTTGTTTGTTCAGCTTTGGGTGGTTCGATCAGGGCTTATTGAACTCGCCACGACTAAGGGAATTATGGAGAGAAACGGCAGGAGGCACTCCCATTCGTACAATACAAGGTCAAGGTCACTATCAGAAGGTACGGCCAGGCGGGTAGTAATTGACACTCCACCAGGAATGAACCAAGGCACGGGTGAGGTAGCTGCCGGGAGTGTCGTCATTAACCATCAGGTCTTAGTAATGCCACTGGAGGGAGACGCCGCTCAGCAGCAAATGTTGCCAGCAGAAGCAGTGTTCGACTTACAGGGTTTAGCGGTAATATTAACTTGTATGCGGGAGGAGATGACTGCTCTACGCACAGCCCAGGAGGGGGCTCGAACAGCGGCACAGGCAGAGTCGGAGATCGTGAGGGCGGTGCTCGAGACACGCTTGGGGGCAGTTCAAGCGTCCGTCCAAGAGGTGAGCATTTCCATTAATGAGACACGTGAAACTTTCGGTAATCGTCTGGATGAAGTGCGGTCCGCGGTAAATGGACGCCTTGAGATGTTCCAACAACAAAACCTCGCGTTCCAGGAGCAGGTTGAGACCCGTCTGGAGGTGGCTGAGGTTAGTTTAAGGGCCAGAATGGAGGAGAGGGTCCTCGAACTAGTGGCTCCGGTGGAGGCACGTTGCAGTCAGTTCGTTGCTCAAGTTGGGGTACTGAAGGAGGAGGCTGAGAGGGAGGCTAAGCGCCTACTCACTGAGGCTGAGGCCAAGAGAGAAGCCGCGAGGGTTGAGGCAGCTCACATCCGGGAGGTGGCGCAGCAGGAGGCAGTGAGGCTCAGCGAGGGAGTTTCACCACCACCGGCCGTTTGGGGGTTGGTAGACGCTCTTGGTGCGCGCCTAGGCTTACAAATGATGGTTGACCGAGTTCCTCATTTTAACAACCACACGGGGGAGAATCCCGTAAACCACCTCAAGAAGTTGAGTAGTTTGTGGGACGGTCAGGAGGTTCCTTGGAGAGAGAAGAAGCGTCTCATTGCGGCATCGCTGGAAGGGGTGGCGTTGTGTTGGTGGTCCAGCGTAGAGGAGGAGGTAGACTCGTGGTCCACGTTCGAGTCTTTGTTCCGACAGGAGTTCTGGTCGCCCGAGATACAGGGGCTTACCCGAGCCACTCTACATGCCATGAAATATCGTGAGGGCGGGAATAAAAGCATGGAGGCACATTTACTCACTCTACTAGATAGGAGCAGACACCTGGATGTGCCCATGACTGACTCAGAGCTGGTTAACGTGGCCCTGGGACAATTCCCACTACGAGTTCAGGAAGTGTTGGGGGTGGTAAGGTATGGAGGTGGGGCGGATTTCCGAAGGGAATTAAGACGACTGGACCACATAGAACAGCTTTGTAGGATGGCCAAGGTACCATCAGGGGAGAAGATATCTCAGGGGCAGTGACCCCAACAGCAGGTCCAGCAGCCTGGGCAACTAAAGGGGTCACGGCCAGATGTTGTGGCTCTACCCCCACAACAATGGGGTAGCCAGTGTTTCAGCCAACCCTCCCCATCGGGATTTCTACATGGGAGGCCACCGCCTACGTACCAGAGGGGGCAAGCCAGCCCACAGCCTCGAGTATATGTGACCCAGGTGGGCTACCCTCCTGGACCAGTGTGGTATCTTTTCTGGGAGCCAGCTCCAGGTTTTCCGCCTCACACGGGAGAGGGGAACCTCTACGGTCAAGTCACCAATGAAGGGGTGTACGTCAGTAACGACGCTCATGATAGTAAGGAGTTTATGGGCCATGCACCAGGGGGCGGCTCCAATAACAAACGGAAGAAGCGGATGGGACAAGGAAGGAGCAATGCCTATGTATTGTTCGACCCAGGAATCCAGCCGGCGCAGGGTGTATTCAACTCAGAGTCGCTCAAGCCGTGGAAGCCGGACGTGTGAGCGACATTTTAAGTAACGTTTTTTTTTATTATAATATTTTATTTGTTTGTTTTGTATATATAGTTTGGTGTGGTATGCTAAACCCGCGTTTATCTCACAGAATTCGTGTCAACCGAAAACTGAACCAGATAGAGTGGGTTGCGCTTAGAGGCGTTGAGGTGGCACATTTTCTCTAATGTGTTGTTTTTGTTGTGTGTAACGTATATGTAGTTTGGTTTTAGAGGAAGAATATTTGAGGATAGTGGGTGGACGCTACAACATGCATCTCCGGCCTCATTAAAACCGTTTCAGTGCGTCGAGGTCAAACCAAAACTGTTTGGGGGCATCTGAAAGGACCAGAGATGACTGTGCTCGGGTCAAAGAAGAAGTACATTTCTTGCCACTACTAAAACCTCTGTGGATATTAAATTTCTTTTGTTATGGTAACACATAAAAACATTGTTGATATTATTGTTTTTTTATATATAAGAAAAGTATATATTGTGTTGTTATCAAGAACTGGATATTGTGTATAAATAAGATTATGTTATTGGAGTGTGCTCTGCTGTGGAAGATATTGATGGTGAGAGTAAATAACTTATAATTATTGTTGTTCTGTGAACCAATAGAGTTGTAACATTTTATTATCCATTATATCCGTTAGTGGCGAGTTCGGGTACCCAGAGGCCCGAGGTTAGGTCCGGGTTGTTTCTGCACTGGCGCCAGCCGGGCAGGCATATAAATAGTGTGGGGAAACAGGGATGTGGACTAATTTGAACGCTTGAGGGAGCAGTGAGGGGGAGAGAACCCTTACACTGGGGTAAGCGTGTAGATCAAAAATAATTATTTTTTTCTGTCTGTTGAGTAATTATTAAATATGCATATTTTATTATCCTCCCTGACTCATCAACGCTCAGTCAAAACCACTATGATTGAGAGCTTAAAATTGTAGGGTTGTTTTCTTCCAACGGCATAGACGCTTACTTAGAAACCACTTTTGAAAATTAAACTTCTAAGGGATGAAAAAGATGGTTAAATTTAGATTGTTTCCAAGACCCCTTTAGTTAGAAAAATGAAATTTGCAATGAGTATTATTTGTAAAAATTGAAGAGGTACATGCTAGGCAATATTTTGATATTCTAATCTTAATGTGTGACCATTAGGATGGTAACTCTTTTGAAAGGTACACATATATGAAACAGAATAAGCTTGAAACATGAAATTCAGGAATAATACTCTACTTAAAAAAAAGGTCAGGTGTTTTTTCGAGAAAAACTACTCGGACGGGTTATGAAATAGGAGTGGGTTTTAAAGTTGAGCTAAATCTTTCAAGCCCTTTAAAAAAGAGAGGTGATTCTTTGATAGCAACAGTATTTGTGCTTACAATTCTCTTTTTAAACAGATTGTGTCGTGTATGTAATGACTTAGAAACATATATTTGCTTATTATTCTCTTTGGGAACAATTTGATTGTAATAATGGAAAAGTTATGAACGGCTATGAACATAGTTTAGGCTTACTCCTTTCTTCTTAGAATCTTACCTATACTTCTGACTCTCGATGACATCTTTTGAATTTGTAGTTTGACTTTGAATTACTTTACTTGATTTGTATAGTTGTATTTTTGATTTGGACTTTGGATATCAGCATAGACTTGATGTTGAATTTAGATTTTGATTTTTAATATTAGGTAAACGCCTTGACCTAGGTGGTGAAGAATAACAATATCTCCCTGATAAATGATCAGTTCGCTGTCTCTTGGCAGGCCCTTGGCAGCATTAAGTCAGGCTGAAGGAAGGTATTTTTTCTTCGGAGATTCAGGTAAAAGGAAGAATATCTTTCTTTTCAACCTTCTATTGGTGAATATGAGAAGTGACCATGTAATTTAGCATCACTGCTACTTTTTTGGAGGGAAGCAATACAACTTCTTCTACCTTCAAGCTTCCTCTCAATATCATCTTAGTGTAGATCTCCCTGTGCAATATGTCTAGATAAAATACTTTTGTAAAAGTTTTGTGGGAATGTAATCTCATCGTGTGCCATGAGATAATAATAATCCACAAGGCGGGTTTATAAGCCTTCGGCAGGACCCCGAAGGATATCAAGGACAATGACGGAGTGATGGGAGGAGTCAATCGCTGCTGGCTGGAGACTTCCGGCAGATCCAGCCTCTTGTTCCTAGAGGAACCCGAGCTGATGAGGTGAAGGTGCACGTCAAGTCATCATACCTGTGGCCCCACATTACGAGACTGTCTCTCAGGAAGGACATTTGGACATACTTAAAATACAATATCAACATATGGAAAATTTGCTATAATAGACTACTACTCAAAACTGTAGATGACAGTTTTCTAGAGTCAAGCTTCCCTTAATATTGTTCTTTACAATGACTACTAAAAAGTCACAGGGTTATCATTTAAGGTAGCTGGGATTTCCTTCAGAGAAGACTGCTTCTATAATGGGTGGTTCTATTTCACCAGCTCCACAGTTCGCACAACGAGCAGGCTAGTGAAACTAACACCCGAAGTGAGAACTACTAGTGTTATATATAAGGGTGTTCTCAAATAATTGTGAATGTGGGATTAAAAATGTAAATACAGGTTTGTTTCAATCTACCAATACCTATCTTTAGTTAATTTTTTCAACTTTTCATATGTAGAGCCTTTAATTTTAAAACAAATTTTATAACTATACAGAAATAAAATTTATTTTCGGAATGAGAATTTTCTATCGCCACTTAGAATGAGTGAAGCTCCGGCATTTTAAACCTCAACCGGGCTAAACCAGGTACAACAGCTAGTAGACCTATACTATTACCGATTTACCCATACCTCTTTTAAAGATGTATAAGTACCAAATGATGATTGGTTCAGTTTCTAGTTTTGTCACACATAGGCTCAGATTTGTTTGACATCTGAAATATTATTATTCGATCTTATTTTATGAAATAGTAAACCAAGCATATGCTGCTAAGCTCCAAATTTTCCAAATTTGTTTTTATTTTGAAAAAGTTGTATTATTATTAATATTATTATTAGCACCGCGTCTTACTACCCGTTCGGTTTATACGCACTTATGCTAATGTGTAATGGTAGGAAGGGTGATTGTGAGATGAAATGGAGGACCTACAGTTTAACGTGGAATCCAAACCACGGTGGTGGCCTGGCATTCCCCACATTTTCCCATTTCACATGATTTTCACAATAGACTAGACTGCCAATGATGGAGAGATTAGGGTTCGTATATCGGTCAGGAGTAGTGAGGGTGGTTTTTCTTAAATGGATTTCTTCTGTCCCTCTATGCGATTGTGAGTACGTACACTTATTCTGAAAGTCAAACTTTTTAACACATTAGCCTAATTCGTTCATATGCGTCCAAACCAAAAGGATATAAAAATAAATGGTACGGAACTCCACAAGGTTTTTCTCACTCTATTGTTTAGAAATGAAGATATTTACTCAAAACTCGTAATATATGCGTAACGAAATAATAAACACTAAAAAATTTAAGCATAAATTGCACTATACTTACGTAAAATAATTTTGACTTCTGGTTTTAAAATTTATAATACTATTTTTAAGCAATTTATGTCCTCATTTATATATTTGGACCGATAAAAAAGATCAATATTGGGTCCACAAGTGTCAACACTTCGTGTTAAAATTTTGAACATTTTATTAGGTGTTGCGCATCTTCATGTCATCTCGTTGCAATTAAATTCCTCATTTATAGATTTTGACCAATAAAAAACGCAAATACTTACAACTTATTCTAAAATGGAGATAGATCATAGTTGTACAAACATTTCTCCTAAGAATTTTAAGGAAAGATAACAAATTTTTGAGAGACTCACTTATATAGCGCTTGAGAATTATTGCGTTAAAACTTAAGAAGTATATTTTTACAACAAACGCTCACAAAAATGTATTAATATATATGACAATATCTCAGAAACTGTTGATTTTATAAACAAATTTTTCATGTGCAAGTTTATTTTTATTTTTAATAATACTACATTTTGCAATGATAAGTTATTTAGTATCTCAAATAATTGCGGAGATATGGAAGATCAGCTTCTGTAAGGTGCCCTAAGATTAATTTTGATGGGTAAATGAAAAAAAGCTAGTTTATTTTTAATTTCAATCAACGCCTAGTTTTAATCAAAATCATTAGAGCCGAATTTGATAAAATCAATTTTTTCTCTTTTCGCTCTTGATTGAACTACTCTTAATAATTTTAAGTTTAAACAGAAACACAAACAGACAGAATTTCAAAGACCACTTTCTAGGGTTTAGGGGCAGGGGGTGCGGGGGGTGGTTATAAGACGTCAACATCTATCAACATTCCAGGTTAGGTTTTTTTATACGGTCCCAACGTTAAAGGCAAAGTATTGCGACCATAATACAAATTTAACCTGAAATGTTGATGGATGTTGACGTTATATAACCTCCCCCCTCCCCCGAACCCAACAAATGGTCTTTGAAATGCTGTCTGTCTGTGTGTCTGTCTGTTTAAACTTAAAATTAAGAGTAGTTCAACAAAGAGCAAAAAGAGAAGAAATCGATTTTAATAAAATCGGCTCTAACGATTTTGATTACAGCTCTCTCTCTCTCTTTCTCTCTTTCTCTCTCTCTTTCTCTCTCTCTCTCTCTCTCTCTCTCTCTCTATATATATATTTAGCATATCTTCGAAAATATTTGAAATTACTTAACATTAAAAATAAGTAGATCTATTTACAATACAAATATTTTATTGGAAGCATATTTTTATCAAACCCAATAACTTTCAAGCTGTATATATATATATATATATATATAATTTTGCCGAAATATTGAGGGTAGACATTTTGTTTGTAATATTTATATTTGTTTTGAAATGAAATGAAATTTAATCAATAAATTTAGAGCCGATTTTTTGAAAATAGCCTTTTTCTCTTTATGCCCGGCAGTAAACCACCCTAATTTTAGGTTTAGATACCCAATTCCAAAAACCGCTCAAGCAATCCTATAAATCCTTAGATACCAAGGTTAACCCAATGGTAAAATAGTTAAGGCTTTAGTTGGAGGTACAGACAGACAGGCAGTTAGGCAGACGGAAATTCAAAAACCACTTTTTCGAATTATATGGGTAATGAAACGTCGAGATTCATCAAAATCTCGAGTTCGATTTTTTTGACGATCACAATAATTTCTCTACCTGTAAGATAGCGAGAAAGTAAAAATATTATGATTGTATTTTCGTCACAAAGTTGGTAAATAATTATTTGGGTGAAAAGTTATATAACCCTTATTTTACTATAAATAATGGGGCTAGGACGAGAACGGATTATCGTTAACAAAGTTCTTCACATATTTGAATGTTCCCTAGATGCTCCGGAGGGGAGGAGGGAGTATTTTAAAGGGGGGGGGGGGATCGTGGTCTGTTATTAGCTATGAGGAGACCAGTATTCAAATCCCAGCCAGAAGTACTGAAAAGGTTTTTGTTATATGATGTTGCTACTCTCCTTTCACCATATCCATGTGCATTTCCTCTAAATTATATCCTATCCTAATATTTAAAGTATACAGATATCCTTGACCGGTATTAAGACGTGGAGAAACGCCAGCACATAAGGATAGTGCACCAAAATCCACACGTGTTAAAGAAATAAGTTGTACAAAAATAATTAAAATAAACTTAAACTAAATATATTCCTTAAAATAATACAATATTATGTATTATAAAACATGTTGAATTTAATATTATATTTTTACTGAAAGGTGTTTATCTTGCGGTCTAGTAATATATATATATGACTGCATGAAAATGTAAAGCCTGTTCGTTATTTTTACACATATCTTTTTTAGTCTAACCCTCTTTCCTTGATGTAATATGAAGACATTGCTTGTACCCCAGTATTCTGTCAAGACAAACAAGACTCGTGCATGCTTTACTCAATCCATTACTCTTGGAAGTAACGCCATCTGTGTCCCACCACTACTTTCAGCGTCTATGTTTACGTCATAAATAGCAATAGACTCGACATCAGCCTTCTTAGAGAGACCGGCAGTTAAACATGCTACCTTTTTTAGTAGAGTTTTAATTTAAAAACATCCAAAATCTATCTTAATAAAGAAAAATTCTAAATTCTAATCTTAATGTAGTAAAAAATAATAAACCTATCCTACAATTATGGATTCTAGAATGTTAAGAAAACATTGATGTGAAAATTTCTAATTGGAAACTAGTTAATAGTGGGATACTTAACTATCACTTTATTACTTTATTATCATGCCAACAACAGGAGTTGGTGGACACGTGATTAAACCAAGCATATTTAATCTAATTTACTGGTGATTGGAAGCTTTGTAATTAAATCCAAACTGGGTGTGATGAGATTGTTTATCCTAAATGGTTTCCCTCTTTTCACTCTACCAAGATGCAGTTATTCTTTGTTCTAAATTCAAACTATTTTTTATAACATTAGCTTGTACTGCCAATATCACAATGTTACTACTCGCCCAAAATAAGATTATACATATAGACATCCTGAAATATAGATACTAGCAAGACTAGCTAGTATTCTACCATCCCAAATAAACTTATACCCATAGACATCCAGCATTATTAAATACTATGTATTATATAGGTGCTCAACTCACGCGTTGTATCTTCCGGAATAGCGTGACTTCCATTACCAGCCGGTTCACACCAAATGATAAAACGGAGTTAAGTCCTAGCAAGCTATGAATAATGCAGCAACGAGACGTTCCAATAGAGGGATCCAGAATCTGATTGACCCGACCGAGCTACAGGAAGACCACTCGTACACTAGAACACTAGAACATTATCTATTCAGGACGGCTATGAATATATATATATATATATACAGGGTTTGATTATCTTGAACACTTAGGTTTATTATGTAGTTGAAGTTAGTCAATGTAGGAATCTGTAATTTTTTTCCAAAGGTTTTATTTTTGAAATAAATTATGTTATGAAGCACTTAATATTTCCGTTTGCCGCTTGGGCGCCAGTATCTTTGTAATTTATTGAAATAGTCAGGTAGCATCAAATTTTTATTCCTTTTTTTGGCTTGACAGATTTAATTTAAATATCAATTTTTATTTCTTGTGTGGTTACCAGTAATTGTTTAAATTCTTTAATTTTATAATGTTTCCTTTATAGGTTATTCGTGTAGACGTGTCTTCTTCATATAAAATATTAAAGTAAATTATTTTTGTTGGCTAATAAGCTTTTGACTTTAAAATTAACCTGATTATTTAGCGAGAAATTACAAGTATTCTAACTTAACAATGCTTTGTTTTATATATTTTATTATTAAATATTAAAATGTAGGAATTATGTCGAACTCTTTAAAAGTGACCAAGGTAATTGTTCCACGAAGATTTGAATTTTAGTCTGGAAGTCAAACCTTTGTGCTAATAGTAAATATCTGATTCGAAATTTAAATTTGATCCTAAAAATTTTAATATGTTTTGTTTGTATTCACAGTGGTGAATCAGACGCATTGTAAACCATTTAAAAGAGGCTCTTTAAGCTATTTGTAATAAACGTAGAGTTTTATTATTTACACTTTAAAATATGTCCGATTCGATATTTAAATTTAAATCTTGATCCTAAATTTGTTTTTTTTTCAGAATTCACTGGTGAATCAGATGTTTTGTAAATTTTTTAAGAAATGGTCTTTATATGAATTTTTAAAATATTAACAATTTTGTTTATTTTTTGGTCTCTTCCAGACTAGTTAAAATAAAATAATAATATATTTTGAGAGATTGAAATATACTCTCGAACGTAATGCGCAAGTGCAGACTCAGCCATGATCTATTTGTCTTCCAACACTTTCAGTTTGACTTGTAAGGCTATTTAATTGTTGTTTAACCTCTGTTTATTATATTGAGTAATTAATTCAAATATTTCTTAAATTGGCAAATTTTTACCTTTCGTTATAATAATTTAGATGGATTACGTCACCCTCTTTTAGGATAGTAGTGGACTCTAGCTTTTAGGCTTAGGGTGATAACGGTACACTTTCCCTATTCTATTAGCGGAAATGAATATATGTTTATTACGTACAACCCGAACAGATGTTAAAGCTCACTGACAGCGGGGAAATCGAATTTAGACAAGAAAATTGTTTGGTATTCACTAGGAGTGTAAGTAAGATACCGAGTGTCGTCCTGTGACCACCAGACTGACCCAAGGTAGATACTGAGTGGCGTCTTGTGACCACCAGACTGACCCTAGGTAGATACCAAGTGTCGTCCTGTGACCACCAGACTGACCTCAGGTAGATAACTAGTGTCGTCCTGTGACTACCAGACTGACTCAAGGTAGATACTGAGTGCCGTCTTGTGACCACCAGACTGACCCTAGGTAGATACCTAGTGTTGTCCTGTGACCACCAGTCTGACCGCAGGTAGATACCTAGTGTCGTCCTGTGACCACCAGACTGACCTCAAGGTAGATACCGAGTGTTATCCTGTGATCACCAGACTGACCCTAGGTAGATACCGAGTGTCGTCCTGTGACCACCAGACTGACCCTAGGTAGATACCGAATGTCGTCCTGTGACCACCAGACTGACACTAGGTAGATACCTATTGTCATCCTGTGACCACCAGACTGACCCAAGGTAGATACTGAGTGCCATCCTTTGACCATCAGACTGACCATAGGTAGATACCGAGTGTCGTCCTGTGACCACCAGACTGACCCAAGGTAGATACTGAATGCCATCCTGTGACCACCAGAATGACCCTAGGTGGATACCGAACGTCATCCTGTGACCACCAAACTGACCCAAGGTAGATACTGAATGCCATCCTGTGACCACCAGAATGACCCTAGGTGGATACCGAGCGTCATCCTGTGACCACCAGACTGACCATAGGCAGATACCGAGTGTCATCCTGTGACCACCAGACTGACCTCAAGTAGATACCTAGTGTCGTCTTGTGACCACCAGACTGACCCTAGGCAGATACCGAGTGTCATCCTGTGACCACCAGACTGACCCTAGGTAGATACCGAGTGTCGTCATGTGACCACCAGACTGACCTCAGGTAGATAACTAGTGTCGTCTTGTGATCACCTGACTGACCCTAGGTAGATACCGAGTGTCGTCATGTGACCACCAGACTGACCTAAGGTAAATACCGAGTGTCGTCTTGTGACCACCAGACTGACCCCAGGTAGATAACTAGTGTCGTCCTGTGACCACCAGACTGACCTCAGGTAGATACCTAGTGTCGTCCTGTGATCACCAGACTGACCCCAGGTAGATAACTAGTGTCGTCCTGTGACCACCAGACTGACCTAAGGTAGATAACTAGTGTCGTCTTGTGACCACCAGACTGACCTCAGCTAGATACCTAGTGTCGTCTTGTGATCACCAGACTGACCCTAGGTATGTACCGAGTGTCGTCCTGTGACCACCAGACTGAACTCAAGGTAGATACCGAGTGTTATCCTGTGGCCACCAGTCTGACCTCAGGTAGATAACTAGTGTCGTCTTGTGATCACCAGACTGACCCTAGGTATGTACCGAGTGTCGTCCTGTGACCACCAGACTGACCTCAAGGTAGATACCGAGTGTTATCCTGTGGCCACCAGTCTGACCTCAGGTAGATACCTAGTGTCGTCTTGTGATCACCAGACTGACCTCAGGTAGATACCTAGTGTCGTCTTGTGATCACCAGACTGACCTCAAGGTAGATACCTAGTGTCGTCTTGTGATCACCAGACTGACCCTAGGTATGTACCGAGTGTCGTCCTGTGACCACCAGACTGACCTCAAGGTAGATACCGAGTGTTATCCTGTGGCCACCAGTCTGACCTCAGGTAGATAACTAGTGTCGTCTTGTGATCACCAGACTGACCCTAGGTATGTACCGAGTGTCGTCCTGTGACCACCAGACTGACCTCAAGGTAGATACCGAGTGTTATCCTGTGGCCACCAGTCTGACCTCAGGTAGATAACTAGTGTCGTCTTGTGATCACCAGACTGACCCTAGGTATGTACCGAGTGTCGTCCTGTGACCACCAGACTGACCTCAAGGTAGATACCGAGTGTTATCCTGTGGCCACCAGTCTGACCTCAGGTAGATACCTAGTGTCGTCTTGTGATCACCAGACTGACCCTAGGTATGTACCGAGTGTCGTCCTGTGACCACCAGACTGACCTCAAGTAAGATACCGAGTGTTATCCTGTGGCCACCAGTCTGACCTCAGGTAGATACCTAGTGTCGTCTTGTGATCACCAGACTGACCTCAGGTAGATACCTAGTGTCGTCTTGTGATCACCAGACTGACCTCAAGGTAGATACCTAGTGTCGTCTTGTGATCACCAGACTGACCCTAGGTATGTACCGAGTGTCGTCCTGTGACCACCAGACTGACCTCAAGGTAGATACCGAGTGTTATCCTGTGGCCACCAGTCTGACCTCAGGTAGATACCTAGTGTCGTCTTGTGATCACCAGACTGACCCTAGGTATGTACCGAGTGTCGTCCTGTGACCACCAGACTGACCTCAGGTAGATACCTAGTGTCATCTTGTGATCACCAGACTGGCCCTAGGTAGATAACTAGTGTCATCCTGTGACCCCCAGACTGACCTCAAGTAGATACCTAGTGTCGTCTTGTGATCACCAGACTGACCCAAGGTAGATACCGAGTGTCGTCCTGTGACCACCAGACTGACCCAAGGTAGATACTGAGTGCCATCCTGTGACCATCAGACTGACCCTAGGTAGATACCGAGTGTCATCCTGTGACCACCAGACTGACCCTAGGTAGATACCGAATGTCGTCCTGTGACCACCAGACTGACCCAAGGTAGATACTGAGTGCCATCCAGTGACCATCAGACTCACCCTAGGTAGATACCTAGTGTTGTCCTGTGACCACCAGACTGACCCTAGGTAGATACCGAGTGTCGTCCTGTGACCACAAGACTGACCCAAGGTAGATACTGAGTGCCATCCTGTGAACATCAGACTCACCCTAGGTAGATACCGAGTGTCATCCTGTGACCACCAGACTGACCCTAGGTAGATACCTAGTGTCGTCCTGTGACCACCAGACTGACCCTAGGTAGATACCAAGTGTCGTCCTGTGAACACCATATTTACCCAGGGTAGATACCGAGATGTCTTAACTTATTTAGGCTTGTTAATATAACTATAAAGTCAGTCAGTGGTTTACAAGAAAAATATTACAATCATTCCATCTATACCTGAATTTTCTCTGTTGTTTGATCGTAACTTTAGGTTAGATTAGGTTAGATTATGTTTCTTTATGTTTATTTTATTCAAAATACTACTCTAGATTAACTAATAATAATTTTATGTATTATTCTGACCATACTTTTATAAATCCATACAATATTATTCCATTTATGATACGTTACTTCTTCGGACGCAACTCGGGTAGTATTGAAACTTTATCAGTCTTCTCTTCATGGCTCAACTCAGTCAAAAATCGTAACTTGGGACACAAATCGTAACAGCTCACTGACAGTACAATCAAATATTAACCAGAAATCGACTTACTAATCATTTTAAGTCTATAACAAAGAAAAGGCCTTATGCCCTCACAATATATTTATATCTTTGGAAGAGAATCATTAATTTCATAAAATATACATTTTTCTTCGCTGTGACCCTAATCATGTGCTACCGACTAATCTACTCCTACGATTTGGTCTTCAATTCAGCCAATTTTATAATATACTTTAAGATTATAGCCCACGGAAAGAGAAGTATTTTAATCGTTAAATATATTTGAACTCTAGTTTTTGATAAAGTCGACGTTTAATCACCCCTTGTCGCCTGTTTGTCTGGATCTCGAACTAGAGCCAAAACCATTTTACAGTACGCGCTAAAGCTTGTCATTTAGGATTATAAGGTTTTCCAGAGAAGTTTTTGGAATTAGATATCCAGCAAATTATTAATAGTAGACTCGAGGGCAAAAAGAGTTAAAATTGACTTTCTCAAATTTGGCCTTAGTAATTTTGATTCAATTTCCTGTTCGTAGTTTAAATTAGCGTTAATTTAAATTTTTTATAATATCTTCTGTTTCTTGAGATACAAAATAGATTATCATTTTTAAGGTTAATTACTATTAAAAATTAAAAACTGTATTTGAAAATTATTTTCATTCAACCAATAGTTTCCGATATATAAGAATTTTTTAAATTGGGTTAATTTAAAAAAATGAATTGGTTGATAGGCTCTTTAGTGGACAAAGATGTTGATATTTTCTAAATGTTTATGTAATAGTGTAGATCATTACATTTGTTTTGTTTTTTTGTCAGAATGTTATGATATATTCTTCCATTAGGTTTCTTCAACAATACATACTATTTCTTTTAACAAATCTTACAAGTCTTAAGTTAATATCTCCATTTTCAGATAAAAGAGAAAGAGAATCTTTGAGGTGCATTGTACAATTTATTTTTATCAAACCCCACTTCAAATTACATGTTTACATAATAACCTCCTTTTATTAAAAAAAAACTTTCTTATAGTGAGTAAGGGGTCTGCGTTTTCCGACTTCTACTAAAATTTTAATTTGCTTTCTAATTATTCAAGCTTATTTCACCTGTCGCTGCCATGCTTATGTAGGCCCAATGGTAATTCATTACCAGGCTATACGTTGTAATATCTTATTAAAACCATACTTCCTAACTGATGCGAGGCTAGGTATTTTAGAATGTTACTAATATAAAATAATTTCACTCTATTAAGCTAGATTAAAACTATTTTTATTCAAATATTATTAGCTTTGGTTTCAATCCCAGCAAGGGACATTAAACGGAGGTAAGCAAAATTTGTACGGATGCTAATATTATCTACTACCAAAAGCTTTTACGCTACATCAAATATTATAGCAATTTTAATCATTGATGAATTTGATTCAATAAATCATGTTTTAAACTATATAATATGCATTAAAATTAGAAACCGGCGTTTAATAGGTGTTAAGAGGGGCAAAAAAAAAAAAATAGAGTTGAAAAATCTTAATAAATGCTAATCATATATAAGTAATACCTACACTCGTCACTCTTACGTTAGAGTAGGTATTCTTTAACCAGACCGGCATTTATTGAAATTGATAATAATAGTGAAACCTTTGAAAATAGTGATACATTAAATAGCATAATATTTGCTATATAAGACTTTAAGTAATGAGTATTTGAGTTTATAATTTATTTTAAATAGAATATAGCGTAAAATTTATAACTAAACTCAAAAAGTCAACTCATAAATAAATACCCTAAATTTTCCCGCACACGGTTCATTAGGGCGTAATCACCACCGAAAATCTTTTGAAAAGCTTTCACAGAATCCAAACAAAACACCCACCTAAAATGTTTGATTCAATTAAAACAACAGATAGTCTATTGTTCAAACAACGAGGATGAAATATTGCCTATTAATATTCTCATTTAATTTGTCGGTCTTTGTTGGTTCAAGCCAAGCCAGCAATGCCCTGTTTAAAGGCGATAATGCCCCCCCTCCCACCCTCCCTTCTCCACTTCATAGCATACCAGTTGTGAATTATGGGCTTCCTCTGAGAACAGCGTCTGTAGCAATTTACTACAGGAATTATTTGTCTTCTTTAAGCTAAATTTAACTAGATTTAAAAAAAATTAGAATAGCCTTCCATTAAAATGAATAATCTTTAGATTTATTATAATCCTTACTTGGGATTTTAAAAAGGTAATTAAGAATTTCAACAAATAAATGTTTATGTTTTTATTTTTCAGCAGCTTAAACAAAAAACTAGTGGATCGTGGCAGTGATGACAGCAGAATATGGTTTAAAATTTATAAAAAAATTTGTTTTGGTAAAGTTAGATAGAATGAAGCCTAGCTTGACTTTACAGCTAAAGGTTTACTCATCAAAGGCTTTCCATGGATTCTGTGCTTTGTTGTTTAATTCTAATCAAAACGTATATTTTCTCACTTCGCGCAATGACGAGAACTAAAAAACGACCCCTCACCCAGTTATCGATCCATCTGTGTCATCATACCTCATTAGTTAAAACTGAATTAGTAATTTTAACGAAAGAAAAGAATACCTATACACAATAACACACAAATGAGGGTTTCCATGATGAAGTGAAATAAGAATGATTACTAAACAAATAAGCCACAGCACATGAAATATAAAAGTTTTAAATTCACTCAGGGAATCGAACTTTCATTTGGAAAATGATATTTTTGTCTATATTTTGGATCACTTACATTTAAAATGAATGTTCGATTGTCAACACTAGTTCAAATTTTTTTTTTTTCGTTATTTCATTTACCAGAAATATTCTTATCATATTAAATATAATGATTTTCAACAGTCATTGGTTGTGCATCGGTATTCTAATATACTGTATAATGGTTCAAAGAAATTCTGAAACAAAATAGGCTTACATTTTTAGGATAATATTATAAAGTGTTGAATATTACCTAAGTTAAATTCTTATTTCAATGTTAAATTATAAGTCATGTTAGAAAATTAAGTTAATTTTAAAGTAGCTAAACGCCGTGAAATAATATAAGCAGGCAACACTCAAAACATTTCTGAGTTTCTTGTTGCTTATTAGAAAGACGCCAAGGATACATCATGGATACATCATGGAGACCCTAGCGCGCTGGCCTACTAGCTCGGGTATCATTAATGAAATTGAAGATAAACTGACCGCATAAAGTAATTAACGTTGAGGTGACTAGAGGTTAGGTTTGTTTTACAGTTACGATTTTTGTAAGGAGTGTGGTGATATAAACAACTAGTTCATGCATGTTAAATACCCCCAAATAAATTAAAACACAGATCAATACTGTGGTGATAAAGCTTTGCTGACACCTTATATTTTCACCGACAACTATATTTATAAAAGGTTCTTATATATTCTGCCAATTTTTCCGTTCTAGCACGAAGAAGGAATCTGAAATTAGAAAAGTTACTTAAGTGTGAAAAATTGCATAATTTTTCGTTTAATTTCGCATGCTTAGAACCCAAAGTGGATCCTGAAGATATTTATTGATTAATCTGAAATGTTGTGCGTATATTTCTGAAACTATTAAACTTTTCCACGCTAGTGGGAAAAGAATTAAATAATAATAATTAAGCTCCACCCTAGTGTGGAGACAACAATAATTACACGTAAGCTACATTATGTAGCTTATCTTAGAGAAAGTAAAAACTAGTCAAGTCTTTGAGTCCACACAAATATAAAAATAGCAAAGTAAAAGAATAAGGTTGCATAAATAGTTGATAAAAACGCTCATTATATACAAACTTTCCTTGCTTTATTTGTAACAAAAATATCAATAATGTCTTTAAGGGGTATGTTATGAAGTATATCACTTTCCATGCTGAAAATAATAAAATTAGAGTTAACTTTTATTTTGTGGGGATTTGTGGGGGCCCGGGCCGATCATCTAGATCCCCCCACCCCTTAAGTCTGGCACTATCTCCAGCTTATTATAAATATTAATGTAAGCGTGTTTGTGTATTACCCGAACGGATGTGAAGCGGCAGAAAAGAACGTAAACTTTTCTGCCCTGGATGAAAGTACGTTTGAGATGAAACATTGAACTGTTTTTAAACAAAGGTAAAATTGTTGTTGTTGGTGTTCCCAGCTTCCGGCCGGAACTTCGAGCTGAGCCACAGCCGCTCCGGTGTCGACTCTGTCAACATCTCCTGCAAGGCAGAAGGACTCTTCCCTGAGCCCAAGATGGTATTATTCAAAGATCCGGACAGGAAGGACAAGTGAGAGATATTTCATAAACTATCTCTTTTATAAATTCAATAAAATGTGGACCTGCTTCGGCAGCTGCAAGGTATAAGCGTCACTCTCGTGTTAGACTAGACTGCTGATGAGGAGGAGTTCGGGGTTCGAATCCTGGTCTACTGAGAGCAATTTTTCCTAAATTGTTTCCCACTTTCCTTCCGCGCAAATATAGATAGATTACCTATAAAATGCTTTCTTTCTCAAGTATACCATATTATCGTAACTATTATATTGGCGTATAATCTGAATAGGTATTAATACATAGTGATAAAAGAAAAACTAGTTTTAAGACTCTGTAAGGTTACACCAAATATTTTTCAACTGTTAAAAGCAATGTATGTATGTTGATATCTCTATAAATATATTATCAAATATTTGTTATAGAATATTTGGCTGTTATACTACCAAATATCCTTTATTTTTGTTTAACGGTACTCACACAATATTCCAATAACCGCAATGTTTATTTAGGCTAGGGGTGTTTCACCCCCACAAATTCTTCTCCCAACGCTGTTGCACCCTTCTTATCCTTGACACATTAAACTATGTAAATAATAATCTCTGTGTTAAACTGACGAAGTAAATACTATATCAAATAACACGATGAAACCAGCTTTGATGGTTACATAGTCTAAGGCGCTAGTCTTGCAGTAAACTAGACTACCCATGACGAGAAGATCGAGGTTCAAATCTCAGTCGGATGTACTGAGTTTTATCCAAAATGGTTTTCCGCTCTTCCTTCAAGCAAATGTGGGTACATTTCCTATATAAATACCTTTACTCAGTGCTAAAACTACTAGCTCAATTAGTGCATAAGAGTATAGCCCGAACCGGTAGCAAGATGCGGGGCATCTTTATTATTTAAATTAGGGTTCACTTCAAAAGAAAGATAAAAGAGATAAACACATACCTATAAGCACTAAAACATTATATTGTAAGTTTTAAAGTTTATTTTTTATATATAAATAGGTTAATTGAATATCTTTCAGCAAAATTAAACGTGAGATGCCACGCTTATTTGACTAAACTAAATTATAATTTAAAAAAAGTAAATATAAATGATGCCAAAAAGAAAACATAATAGAGAATTGTCTTAAGCTTTGAATTTAAAAAGAAGATATTAAAAAGGTGGCTGAGTGAGGAAATTTACCTCCAATTAATTTGAACATATAACAATTTAAGAAATATAGGCTATGATAAATTTTGTTCCAAATATATTATAATGGTGGCTCGGATCAATTTATAATCAGTTCCTTATCACTATTTTGGTTAAAATTGAGGATAATGCATTATTGAAGTCATAACAATCTTGGACAGGAATTTTAGTTGCATAGCCATATATATTGGATAAACGAACTCGGGGAAGGGGTAAGGTTTGGCAAGTTTTAATAATCTTGATTTTGAATTTTGGGGATCTCTAGCACAATATTAGTATTTAGTTTCAAAAATATATTTTAGCTCTTATTTATACTGTGTTTTGGATCTTTATACCTTCTCGCAAATTAACACTAATGGAGTAGGAATGAGGTATTGAAAACTTAAAGGAAAACTACCAACATTTGTTTGGAGGGAGAGTGTGAAAACCTTTAGTAAAACTCACCTCAGTATACACGGTAGGGATTTGAACCTGTGACTTCCCGTCACTTGCAGACCAAACTAGACGAAATGGATTCTTTTATGCACATGCTTACTGATGTGGGTTTTGACTCAATTACAATTTTCAATTAATCACTTTATAACTAGACCACCATGAGCTAAACCAACAGTTACTAAACGATTAATATTGACTAACATTTTATAATAAATGTTTAATAATAATAAACACTTAAATCAAGTCCTAAACATACAAGGATTATATTCAAGTGGAGTCGTAGATACGCATTTGCAGTGCATCTACATATGACTACCAACACCATTTATAAAGTGCAAATCTAAACATAATAGATGGCATTTCTAGCGCACAGCATGGTTTGCATATACCTTGAGTGCAAGCTGCATTTTCTCAACATTGTCTTTTCATTGGAAGATTTTTTGACTTTAATTATCCTTTGAGATGAACATAACATATCAAATACACGTTTTAAATAAGCACCATTTGATTTACGTAGTCTTTCAGATAGGGCTGAAATCTTTGACATGAATTATCCACGTGAATCGAGTACATAATGTGAATAACTGTGGATTCACACTTTCGCCAAAAACCTAGCACAGAACAGAAAAGTGGTCACGTGACGATCTCTAAGCTAATAACAAGATTTCCGCCTAATCAGTGCGAGCTGTCCCGCTAAAGTTCAACTCATCTCTACTTTGTCCGCTCTGCCTGAGATGTTCAGCATAGGATAATCTATCAAATATCATACACGAATATCTCAAATCAGTGTGCATGTGCATTTGACAACGCATTCGCTGTACAGTCAGAAACTATCAGACAGCTTCGTTGGTCGTTGTGAGGATATTTGAAATAACCCGTTAATGTAAGGCGTGTGTATCGATGTATTGGATTGTGCCACGACACAGCGTCATAATTTGAAAACATCCATCGGGACAGTGATCTAAAAGATATGTGTATCTACTAGAAAATAAGATATGTTGATAGTCATCTGTTTAAAGTTAGTTTGTCAATGAACCATGGGTCAACAATCAACGTGTGAGTTGCTGTGCTAGTCAAGCAGATTCTTCTTTCTACAGTATTTTCGGCAAACGTGTGAATTAAGCTTTATTCTGCGTTGTCGTTTAACAGGTTACACCTATAAAAATAATCTCAGATTCTCTGTTAAATCATAAATTTACCCTTCATTTGCAATAATAGGTAAAAAAAATCACCTTGCATTATCCCACTATGGTGCAGCTTATAGATAAGGCCCTAATACGTCAAGTAAAGATTGCTACCATTCAGAGTGAATGTAATGTACATATTTATATGGTTGTCTTTGTTACAGGACTGGTATGGAAGGTGTGGTGGTGGAAACCGCATCTAAAGAAGGGGTGTATGACATCAAAGCCACCAAGATCATTGAATATGATGACTTACAATCGACGACCATGTTCGACTGTGAACTACGTATTCCAGAGGCCAACTACGTAGTTAGAAAATCCATAGTTTATTATCCCGGTGAGTCAAACAAATAAATTTTTACTATTGAGAACTTCAGATAAGTTGAAATGATAGATTAGAAAAATGTAGCCAAACAAGCATTCGAAGCTTGGCACTTTGGATTATCTCATTTCTCTTAAAAAAAAGAACAACTGAGCTATCAAATAAATCAACCACAACATAAGTCACATGGTCTAAGGCGTTAAGTTTAAAATAGATTGAATCATGTATGATGGAGAAAGTGATTTTTGAATCCCTGTGATCATATGTATAGGATTGAGTCGTTTCCAAATAGGATTTTACACGATTATTTCCATCGCCACTCCCAGGATATGCATATGCACTTTCTCTAAATTATCTTTCTCATACCTACGCCTCTAGGAAAATCTGTTAATAGCCTTGGTGTTCAACGTATTCGTATTTAAAAAATCTGAAAAATTAGGAGTCTTGTATCTCAAAAATTATAAGTTCTCGGGTACCTCAACTATAAGGGTGATCATGCGCTAAATCAAGGGCACGTGGTTCACATTTAATATAGGGTATTATTTTTTATATCATTATTATGTTAAAACACAACAAATATTTCGGGTATTTTTCCTTTGTTTCTTTTTCTGAAAGAAATGGGTAATCGTTTGTCATAGAGCGAATAGTTAGGTAAAATAGTCATAGATGGAGAATAATATTTGTGAATACACTTTACTGTCTCGATGAATAGTAAATTGTGTCATTCTCAAATACATTTGTATTACTTTCTATTATGACAACACCCTTTTGTTTACTGCAAATATATATAAGTATGTGAATGGGTAGTTGATGTTTAGTTTAGTATTGAATATGATCTACTGCATTAGGCTCTTATTCGTAGACACATAAAAACATATTATGTTGATCATGTCAATACTCTTTGTAGACTATTTACATCCCAATTAGAGATTTCTCAATTTTACAATCAAATAAATTGTACTCTCCAACTATCCTAAAATGTAACATGATTACAATACAATTTTTATAGTTCGACCGCTGGAAAACTTACTAGATTTTCTTTGGCGTAGTTAAACATTAAATAATGTTATATGCAGCTTTCAATTTTTGTTAAAATAATCAAAACAATAAAACTAAACTAATAAGATAGTAAAATATTATCAATGATAAATGTTTTTAAAAAACTGTTGTTTTAGCCCCATGTTTTAATGTCCATTCTGGTAATACAATTTTTACCAATCAAGACAATGGGTTATGGCTGAAGAGGGTTGAATTTAGTCGCATTTTCCCCTAATTTTCGTGGATATAGAGGGGGAAACCATTTAGGAAAAACCACCTTCACTATACCCGACTGTGATTGAACCATTATCTCCCCGTGGTTGGTAGTCCCGTCTATTGTGAAGTAGTGCCTTATACCATGCAGCCACTGAAGAGTTTTTTATTCTCTAATGAAGAACGGATTTTACTTTTATTTTATTTTATGTAGCATACACGTATACCACGCTATTACGATATGTTAGGTTCCGACCATCATCATAAATTTTCTTTTTACACTTGTCGATGAATGTAATAAACAGTAATTGTCATTTATGTGGATGACTGACACAAATAAATCATTTGTAAGCACATAATCTGACCATATTATAGCCTTGAAGTAAGCAAATAAGGCGTAAGCTTCATTTCGCTAAACCATCGTATCAGCGAGGTAGCTGTGGGATACTCGCTGAATAGGCTCAATTTAAACCCGTTTTGAGAGTGAAGCATCAGAAAGTGAAACGTTTCAAAGTAGTTAGTGCCTGTATAAGTTAGGATAAAAAGAGGGTGCATTAAAGGTCGAATTTATAGTCCAGTTTTGGTAGTCCACCGATCTCCAAGTAAATGAATAACAAAAATTAGTTAAGGTTGAAGAGAGAATCATTTCTTATAGGCCTATATAACTATTCCTACCCCACTAGCGTAAATAGTATAAACAAAACTTGTAATAGGACGCAGTTATAAATCATTAATAATATCAATAACAATAAAAAAACACAATAACTAACATTATTAAACACAAAACGAATTAACATATTTAAAATGCGTTTACATGCTCACCAATAATATCAAAATAAATAACGTTGTTAAATTATTTAATTGGAACAAGATTTATTGTTATTGTACTTTATTGTTGAAATGAAAGTTTATAAAATTATAAGCAAATATTCTTTAAATGAATTTAAAAATTCATATAAATTGATGTGACATACGAAAATTGATAAAAATATGTTTTGTGGGTTAATTTGAACGCGTTCACTCAAGAAGGTTCGCCAAAAAATGAATGTATTTGTTTCAAGCATAATTAAAAATGTATAACTATGAAAAAATGCGTAAATCAAATTTCAGAATTGAAATAGCTCATTATTTTGCTATCCAGGCTTTTATTTTCTGTAAGTACATTTTTGTATTCTTATATATCAGAGCAAAGCACAATATCCTACTAACCCAAATTGACGCGTTCTCAAGTAGCCATTGTAAATCTAACCCCACCACCGGATACAGGTTTAATTTAGCACTACCATAGTTTAACCTGCAGCGGACGATGAAGACATTGTGCTGAGTTACGTTCGTGGCGACTGCTGATTCACATCCGCCCAACATGCCGCTTGCTGTGTCACAAAGAGGGTAGAGGGAGGTTTAAAGTAAGGGCTGTTTCGTAAAAGAGGGGGAAGGGAACGTGGATGGTGGTTAGAAAGAAAAGGGTTAAAGGTTTTGGGCATAGAGTGAAGGAAAACGGTAAGGGGTACGATTCTCTTCTACCCCTTGTCACCCTTCCATACACATCTCTGCCGGAAATTAATATACAAGACTACCCCCCTCCGACCCTCTTCTTTAATTAAAGTCAGCCGGTGCGTTGAACAATGAAGTTCTCGCCCCGTGGACATTGCTATGGAGTAGGACACCCACCCTTCTTCTTACACCCTCCTCCACCCACACCCATCTTAGATACAGACTCCTGAGGAATTGTCTTGCTTCAACGACTCCTTGGAGAAGTTCCCACCTCTCTCTCACTCCCCCTTCTTTCGTTGACTTTCTCAATCCAATTTGTTCCCTCATACCTTGGCGTCGTCACAGGTTTTGATTCAACACTTTTGTTCCGGAGGTAATTTACTCAATGTGTGCGCGTGATCCGAAGTTTGAATTTAATATGTCCTCTGGAGTTTATTGGCTTTTGTAGGAATTTTGATATATATATATATATATATATATATATATATATATATATATATA
>CABFOV010000698.1:24547-59521 GCA_902141375.1 Timema poppense
GGGGGGCTACTGTAATACAATATAAACAGGACTATAGTATTCACACGCTGCAAGTTTGGTACAATGTTCTAGTGCAAATATTTATGGAACGTCAAAGATTAATTTCAGGTGCAGCAGTTTTGCATTAATCATTAATAATGATTGGGCGTAGGAAGTAAATATGGACACGGGAATGGCTGTAAGGACGAAATAATGGTCGCGGGATGCTAAAAATGATACATTCGGAGATTAGGTAGGATACATTCGGGGTGACACACGTTTAGTATCTCCCTAAATTTGTATTCATTTATTTACGATGTGGTCAGAGGCCGTTAAGCCCATGGGTGTCCAAGTACAGTATCCTTGATACACAAATGTTCTTTTTTTTTAGGCCTACGCATACTTTATATTCTAAAAAAAAAACCATCCAAGGTTCGCATGCTATCAAGTTTATTTAGATTAATATGGTGTCTGAAACACAGTTTGTCGTTTTTAGATGACATGTTTTTAATTAAATATATATTACATATATTGTCATATTGGGGCAATTTGGTAAATTATATAAACAAGAATGCTTAGAATATTTTTTTTACCAACAACAAAATCACATACGATGACCATGTTGGCGCCATTTCTAACATTTCTCTACACACAGTCTCAGCGCGCATTGATTGGTCGAATTACAGAGACTGGTGTCAGAAATAGTACGAAAATAGCGCCTGTTCTGTCCTCACAACTAGTACGGTAGCCAGTTAAGAGGCAGAACCAGTATACTTTTTCTGATTCATACGATGCTAGATGAAAACGTGATAGCTACAGTAGCCCCATGGTTTCTTTGGTGCTGACTGACAGCTCACAGCTCACAACTGACAGCTTTGAAAAGTTACCAGACCAAATTATGTATCCCTACGTCGAACCAAATGATCTGTAAAAACATGTGTTTAGCAGCTGTCACTTCTGACGGTCAAAATTTTAGGTATATACCTAAATGTTAACTGTCAGAAGTCAGCCGTGAGCTGTCTGTCAGTCAGCACCAAAGAAGCCATGGGGTTACTGTAGCACACCAGATTTCAAGTACGAGCTAGTGTCGTGTGACGGGTATAAGCGATATTTTAGTCGCTCGCTAGAAAGCTGTGCGTTCTATCTCTCTCTATTCTCAGCCCTTCACACCCCTCTTCAGCTTGCTTAATCTATTTCTTCGCGAACTGTATTGTCAGTCGTCACTTGAGTTATTTTAAAAGATCAATTCGGTGCAAAACTGCTTATCTGCTGATGGATGATAGGAGTTTTTTTTTTCTCTTCTTCTATGATTACTGAAAGGAGCAAACAAGCAAGGTCACTTGATACTTGAGATTTCTCTCTTTATATATCTATCTTCTTTCACCCAGCTTGTGACAAACAGCAGCTGCCCCGATACACTTTATTTGGTTTATTTGGGGTGTATACTATCATCTAATTTGGTATATTTTGCCGTCAAAATAGATCATATATTACTTTATCGTCCTATAAGCATTAAGATTATCTATGAAAAGTGACTATTGCAGATCACATGAGCTTACGTATAAATCTTTTGAAAAATTGTTTAATACGATATCTTATATAGCGGGAAAAGTCAATTTTCATGGATAATATAAAATATTTAAAAATCCGATTTAGTTAAGAGGAAGCATATATACAACCCGAACGGCTAGTAAGACGTGGTGCTAAGTATTATTATTATTATTATTATTATTATATAGGTGTTTTTTTAGTTATATAATTTAAACCATTTTCAAATATGTATTCGTATAGCAGGGGGCTTTTAATCTGCAAATGTAATTTTTCATAGATAATATAAATACCATATCTATAAAATAATACAAATAATAGAGTAAAATATCTATTTTGACCGTATATATATATAATATGTTTGTATTCTCTAAAAGTTCCTTATGAGAATATTTCTATATAATTATATATTTAGTCACTGTTAACCAGGGGGGAAAGGGGTTGAGAACAGGGCATTCGCCTCCGTTACCCCCCGCCCTTTTGCTCCTTTTTTCTACTCCTTAAATTGCAAATGATTTCAATAAAAGCTTAAACCATATGAAATAAAACAAAATTACACATTATCAGTGGCGTAACCCAAGAGAAAGGGGGAGGAGGGGCAAGCAAGATTTTACCCACTAACCCCCCTTTTATACTTGAATTTTTCTAAATAGAAACATTTTTCGTTGTCAACATTGGTCTTTGCTCCCTTGATAATTTGTGCATTCCTCTAAAGGTAGATTTACAATTTTCCGAACAAAATTCATTTTTTGACAATACATCAAATAATACAAATAATGAATTAAGATGTCATCAACTTTGAACGCAAAAAAAAAAAAGTTCGTAGCCTATATTATAATCCTGTTGGTTTTCGAAGATTTTCGTTACTTGAATATTTCTCGAAATTGTCACCCTGCTGAAATGAAGCGTGATTAAATTCGGTCCGCCGGGATGAATTCAACACGTTATCTCGCTGCGAAAACTATCTGGGGTAGTCATTTTGTTCCGTTAAAAGCTTTAACGTGTAGCTGAAGTGTATCCTGTGAACTACTGCTTGTCATTTGTTTCCGTTGAGATCCCAGTGGGCGGAACTGGGTGTTATGCGTGTAAAGAGTCCCGCCAGAGAAATTAGATGTCAATCTGCAGATTTGAATCGCTTTGAAATCGAACGATCATCGTTGTCAACCCAGATTGATGCATCTTTTTTCCAAATGGGGTCTTGTGGTAAAAATAATCAAATACAGGCTGTCGGTGCTTCTAGGTTTTTTGGATGAAACTAAACATATTTTAAACTAGCGTGTTTTTTTGAACGGTTTTATTTTAATTTTAAAGTAATCTAGGAACTTAGTAGGAAAATGGAAATATAATTATTAAATCATTATTTCAAATAATTTTAAATTAAAAATTTAGTATTAATATAAAGTTTAACTGATAAAAAATATATATAATTAATAAAACATTATGGCATTCTCGGTTATATTGGTTAATTTCCAGCATTTACGTTCAAATCTACCGGGAAATTAGATCGTTTTGATTACTTTTGGTGGTCTCTTGAAAGATTAATACGAGCTGGAAACACTGCGTACAGACCTGTCGTAATATTTTGGCGACCCGCCTTGGTGGCGTATTAGCTAATGCGCTAGTTTCGTGTTGAGCTAGACTGCTGAGGATGGGGCGATCGAGGTTCGAATCTCGCTTGCGTGAAATGGGTTAGGCTTTTCCTAAATGGTTTTCCACTCTTCCTCCACGCAAATGCGTGTTTACTTAATCTATATTCACCCTTCCCTATTCCTAACCCATTTTAGTAATTAGTTCTTAAGCGTATAACTCATACCGAACGGGTAGTAAGACGTGGTGCCAAGTATTATTATTTTACCGAAAATTTTGATATTGGTCGTAGTTTGTGAATGAGTCGGTGCCGCCGGAACCTTCTTTGTGTAAAAGGAGGAGTTTAAAATGTTTTTTTAAGGGTTACCCCTCCACATCCTTTTTCTATCCCTCCCGATAAATTGGATGTCCCTAAAATCTATTGGGAATGGGCCCTCCACAATTTTTGAAAATGAGAAGCCTCCAGAACCTATTTAGAGAAGTATTCATCATGATTTTTTTTTAAATTAGATTCCTCTAGAATATATTTGAAGTAGTCTTCCCTTAGAAATTTTTGAAATTTGGATGGTTTTAGAAGTCTGACAGATGCCTTTAGAATCTATTTGAAATGGTCTTCTCCGGCAAATTTTTAAAAATTGAATCCATCTAGACGTCATTTTGGGTTTGATTTAAGAACATATTTAGGTTTCATATTCGATAAGATCGAGGATTTGAAATGTATCCAGGGGATGGAAGGGCAAATTCTTTCCAGGGTGCAATGTCCCCTGCCCTTTCCTCCCGATTCCGCCGCCACTTGGAGTGGAGGAAAAATGGAGAAAGGTTTCTGGTAAAAAGGAAACTTCTTTTTTGCAATCAACACTGATAACATTTTATTAAATTATTAGTGTAATTTTTGTGTAGGGCCATATATAATATCTATCTAAAATGACAGTTGCAGATTACAAGACTTGACGTAAGAATATGTGAAAGTAGATCTAGTAACGTCAGATAATGGTTCTTCCTATCAAAATTGGTGCGTAGTTTAAAAGTGGGTTGTGTATATTTCTGCAACAGGAAGAGTAAAATAATTTGCTCAGGTCAATACGAGATTTAACAATATTAGTTAGCAGGCAAGTCGCTACGAATATATTAGCGGAATAGACGATTCCTAATGAAAGAGTTAGGAGTGTGTGGCTGGCTAAACGTTATCATCATTTTAGAAAACATTCTAAAAGGCCAGTTAACATATTCTAGTCATGTAAACATATTGTGTTTCAACCAACGACGACTTTCTATTGAATATGGTACGATATTGAAGTACCGAAACATGTAGGATTATACTTTTCCAAAATTCTCTATCTGATCTGGACTACCAAAAAAGGAGTAAAGTTACGTTAATTTCAGCTAAGATTTAAGACTAAACTCAACTCTTTCTTTAAACTTAAATTAATTTTCAATTTATATATACTATATTCAACACTTTTGACTGGAGATGTTAACCGTATGTTAACTTGTTGTTTTAGATGAGTTTTATGTCTTTCATCTTTGAATCTCACTACATTTGTATTATAATTTTTAATATGTTTTTAATGATAGTTTGGCCATTTAACACTTTTAAATGCATTAATTATTGAGTCAATGAAATATTTTAAATATTATTAAATTTTGTTATAATTGATATTCCAAGATTATAAATAACTTGTCCAGAGTCTTTCAATTGTATGTAATTTTTCATCAGTATTTACATTTATAAAATATTAAATTTGAAATGATATTTTTCCTGAATTCTTTGAATAACAATATCTAAGTCTTGACTTATATGACTTAAATAAACGTTATCAATTTATGATTATTCCGTGCGTTCGTCATTAATATTATCTGTGTAGTGGGCTTAGTAAATTGACCTTTCTCTCAGGCGTCAAACTTTGGATGAGACGACACTTTGATGCCTTGCGTAATCAAACAAGTCATCCTACTTACGCTACCTGTCATTATAACGGCGCGTGAGCACTGATTTATAACGCTTGAACTATGAACTATTAGAAGTGCATAAACTAAATCGAGTTGACTATTTAAAAATAAATAATTAAAAACTAGTTAAAGGCCGTGGGTTTAAAGATAAGATACATTAATTAACGAAGCTCTACGATACAGTTTATCAACCACAAGTCCAGTATGACCGAAATCATACCCCTGCGAGGTCAAACACATTTTTATCTAATGATACATTTGTTTTTTTTTGCTGCCTGTTTGGACTGCACACACGTGTATTAATAACGCTAATGTGTTAGGGTTGGAGAAGGTTGAATTTTGAGGAAGTGAACCCGCATTTCTGTTCAAGGAGCGTGGTTAACCGTTTGGGAAAAAAAACTCCATTATAGCTGATCGGGGCTTGAACCACAATCCCTCCTTTCATCGGCCTAGTCTATTGCGAGAGTGACGCCTCAAGAGTCCTTAGACCATCCTACCACGGAAGTGAGTTGTACAATTGGTTTAAAGTGTATAATAATGTTTCCGTTACGCATCGGTGGACACGTGGTCAACACGTCAAGCTCGTCTGGTTTGCTGGTGACAAGAAGACTAGGGCTTGAATCCCGGCTTGGCGTCCCAAGGGTGTTCATTTTCCTTTGTGGTTTCCTACTCTCTCTTCACCACGAATGCGGGTACATTCCCTCTATATAACACCTTACAAATAAATCCCTGACTCATCAGCGTAATTAAATGCGAATATCCCAGACGAAGCACAAACAAAAATACATGTTTTGTCCCCAAAAAAAGCTATGAAATATGGCCTACCACTAATAATTTTGTATCTAGTAGCGTTTAGAAACACTTAATTATTTGACCTTACCGGTAAGACTAATTCCACCCGCTTCGTTGTTCAAGTGGTCTTAACGCGCTACTCTCGTGTTGGACTAGACTGCCGAAGACTGGGAGATCGGGGTTAGATCCCAGTTGGGTGCACTGAGGCTGGTTTTTCCCTAAATGATTTTCCACTCGCCTTCCACGCAAATTCGGGAGCACTTCCTCTAAATTAAACCTTCTAAATATGTCAGTAGTGTAATTTAGTACATAGGCGTAAACCCGAACGGTTAGTAAGACGCAGTGCTAAAAAAAATAATTAATTTCGCCCGTCTTGGTGGTCGTATGGTTTATTGGCCACTCTCTCTAGCCGAAACGCACGAAAGAACGCATTGCGAAGATAAAAACATATTCGTTCAAGTGCGTTTTTCTAAGTGTTTTGTCATCTTGTAATTTTTATTGCAATCTTTGGACTTTATTTTTATCATCTAACAATGACTTAGTATTATTTAATAATTATGTGACAAAGTTTGATATGTCCTTGTAAGATAAATCTAATAATTTATTTAATATTTTAATACCGTAATTTGAGGGACACTCACGTGGTGTTTGTCTGAGCATAAATGTGTTAAAGAGCTGACCTTGTACACAGTTTATATGGTTGTAATAATAATGATGATGATGATGATGATGATGTATTTAGAGAGCTATAATGTAGCAAATGATAATTGATTCAAGGTGCAGTCTCGAAGTTGAAATTTATTATCAGCCAAAGGTGTAGAAAAGGCGAGGGGGGGGTTCCGAATCCCCCCTGTAATTTTATAGACTCCCTTAGACCGAAAGGGAAAGGGGAGGGTCTCTACATACATGTAACAATTTTTATTGTTTAAAGGTATAGTTCCCTTTTCATGCGGACCCCTCCAACCTCCAACCTTCAGAAAAATTAGTTTTCTACTCCCTTGCCTGACACTTGAGAATAGGACCTCTGCAGCGAAAAAGAGTTGGCAGAAGTTTGGAATTCTTGCGAAGTCACCTGGTGAGAACACACTCACCTCTATGTCGAACTATCCCCCCCCCTCCTCCTCCTTCAAAAATAGTCTACAGAGCGTGTGATGATCATCTGCCCGGTCTTGCCAAGCTCTTTTGTAATCTGTTGACGAACGTTTTCGTGGTTGAAGTGACTGGATAACGATTTCCTGTTGTTTCTACGAGGGATCGTCTAGTAGAACGTCCGGATCGCCCCCTTCTTTCATTCACGAGAGTTCATTTTATGGGATTAAGGCGCTAAGAATAGTAGAGTAGAAATTCATCAACGCCCGGAAACTACAGTGCGGCACTAGGTGGAACTGTCAGGTAATACTCGGTAGGAGAACAAACATGATAGGTTACATGCCCTGTATTCATCAGAAGACATTGTTAGGATAATCAAGTCTCGCAGATTACGGCGGGCAGAAAGTGAGATTCTAGAACCGCGTTCAAAGTAATGACTGACAAACCCAATAGGAAGAGACCATTGGGAAGACCTAGACGCAGATGGAAGGATAATATTAGCATGAACTTTAAAGAGAGAGGATTAATACTAATAATAATACTTAGCATCACGTCTTACTACGATAGTATGTAATGAGGTTGACTGGGTAAAACTAGCTCAAGATAGTGATAGGTGGCACAATTTTAAGTGCAGTAATGTTGATATTTTGAGTTCCTAATACCATAGAGTAAGTAAGCTGTGCCCCCTCCCCCCCACTATTAAATTCTATGATTCCATTCTCAAATTATCATGATCCATTACATCCTCCTATATCAGTTACCTTACATTTCCAGAACATTTAGGTCTTAATGATCAACAAAAATATGTTGTTGTTTTTTTCGAAGTGAAAAATTTCAGTTTATAAACTATGTTTACATTTCTCTATGAAAGGACAGAAAATAGTTTTGTATTCATCCCAAGGCGTCTGAAGCGAGGGACCATATTTTGAATTTGATAGAATTCTTATCTTCAATACTCTGAAATGATACACATTTTTATTTAGTGTGTATTGTTCTGTTTCTTGTCAATAAAGCTAATTAGATTTTTAGACCGAATTTAATAATTTAGTATAATTAATTTGCATAGCCATAACAGGTTGTGAGTGTTCTCCCCCCCTTCTATCTGTCGAACCTGGGGGTGCCATTGATAAAGACTGTACTTTATCGTTAGTTAACTAGGTACAGGTAGTAGAATTCAAGTAGGAAGGGACTTTTGGAAAATACATACATGATTGTTTTGGTGAACATTGGTCATATTTTACCATCTTATTAGTGTTATTTTATAGGTGTTGATAATATATTATACCAAGGGACAGCTGCAGTAATACCTTTTCTACCTGTCAGATAAGGCCCGTCTTAAGAACATTTGACTAGATATAAAACTAAAGAAGCTTTAGATTTGTCTTGTGAATGTATGAAAATTTGACCCTAAGTTATTTTTTTGTTTTACATTAATTTACAATGTTTTTATGAATATTAATCTATACACAATAGCAGCAATCTGTCTGACTTCATGGCTCCAATAGTAGAGGGTAAAATATTGCCTGTTGCTATTAATACTTGCATCTTGGCACAGTTGCGTTGCCGAGCTAAATAGCTTTACTCTTCTTGTGCAGTTCGCAATGGCTTTGTCGCGCTAGTACCGTTTCACACGAGATATATATTTTATCGCGCGAATTTCATCAGCTGAGATACATTGGTTCAAATGGGAGTGTTCACACAGGGAGATAAATATTTGCGCGGTAAAATTCCCGCAACACCGGTCTAGGTCAGCCGCCTGTATCCTACACTACGTCAAATGCACATTTGAACATGGAAAACAAGCGATATTTTCCATCTTGTCTGAAAGCAACGTCAGAATTGATCATGCAAATAATTTTTTTATTGCAAAACGACACTTTGGATCGGTTTCACGTTCGGATTGAGTATGCCTAAAGTGCGTGTTATACCTAAACTAGAAAATAATTAGCAAGTTTCTTATGGGAAACTGGCCCATTCCATTCAAATCTAGGAAGTTGTTGTATTCTATTTAGTGTAGCGCCACACTTAAGGCGTACTCAAGCTTGCTATGAAACTGGCTTTAGTTAGAGTGTTTAAATAGCTTTACTCAGCTTTACTCATGCTAATAGTAGTGTAATCTTAGTGAGAGTGTTCAAATAGCTTTTGACAAACTGTGCACTCATACATTGGTAATACAGTAAAGCCTTGTACTGAAATTAATGACATTTCATTTAATAACATCAAGCAGTCTTTTAGAAATGAAATAACTGTGATAATAATAATGGTTGATTGTTAAATAGGAGTGAAAGTAACCTTATATTTGGTCTGATATCAAAAATGTCCACTTCTTATAAGTTATAGTTGATTTATTATTTGAAACTAAACAATATTCATTTAACTGAGCATATTGTCAAGTTTATTAAAAGTTATTTGATAAAATTCAAACTACTGTCAGTGCATTCATTTAACCAAAGAGATAGGCAGTGCTAAAAGTGAATGTTAGAGTAATTCTTGTTTTAAATATCTTAATTAACTTAGTGAAAACCAACCTAACATCTTGATTACAAAAACACTACCTGTATTGGGTTTCAACTCTTGTGCTTTGATGACTTGGTGTTATCTTTTCATTAGCTACCAGTTCAATCAGATTGTCTATTTTTTTCAATATTATGCTAAGATATAATGGTTATAATCAGTTCTTTATTGGATTATATTAGTAACATAATATTTATGTGGAAATCAGCATAGTGTAAAACATATATGATGATTAAATGTCACCGTGTTTTATTATGACTGGGTATAAGATGGTGATTAATTTGGACTTAAATATCTCATATTAAAATTGATTATTTTTTAAATCAAATAACTAGATTAATTTCATATGAAGTCCTATCAATTTTTTTATTGAGTTAGTAAAATAAATGATATATATTACAAATGTGGTATGAATAATTAAAAGTATCGTATTGATTTACAAAGCGATTGGTACGTAAAGTCCAATTTTTATGGGTGATGGCTATAGAAGTTAAAATATATGCTATGTTTGTATTTTTTAAAAGGCCCTTTCTTATGAAAATTTATATCATTCATTTATAGGCTTATTTATTTTTTACAAATGGGTGGGTGAACATTTTAAAGACATTAAGGTGGTTTTTTGGGAGCTCTTTTATCTCTGTTTGTCTCTCTCTTTCACCTGAGAAAGGAGCCAACATATCGATGCAGATGTAGGAGCCACTCGCATGACATAAGCTTCTACCAGTTTCATTACATAACTAGGCTGTAGGCTACTTGGGAAGGTTCTATTGTATCTAATTATTGACCACTTGGGAGATTGGTATTTCATGTGCATGTTCACAATCTATATGTTTATAGTCTAAACACAGTTATTTGTACCTTTCATGACATTGTTAACAAGGTTACTTAAATATGCTTTGTATCCATTGCCCTTGAAAAACCCCATGTATAAGATGTTTCAATGAAAGCATGCAAAAGTTAACGGCATAGGGGATGCTTTATCGAACATTTTGAGATAGCTGGCTTCACAGACCAAACGTTCCCTAAGTGGGATATGAGACTAAATATTTCTAACACTGTTACTGATGTCCGATTTATTTAAAGTTAATCATTACATGTATTATTATTATTATTATTATTATTATTATTATTATTATTATTAGCACCGCGTCTTACTACCCGTTCGGGTTATACACACTTACACTAATGTGTAATGGTAGGGTGATAGTGAGATGAAATGAAGGACCTACAGTTTTACGTGGAATCCGAACCACGGTGGAGGCCTGGAATTCCTCACATTCACAAGATGTCTTGTCAGAGGTGAAGGAAGGGTTTGGTAATCAGATAAATCTTTGCCGGGACCAAGGATTGAACCCCGGCCCATTACATGCAATTTATTTACATTTGCATTGTGTATCATCATTACTTCCCCTTCACTCTAATATGTAGAGGAGGTAACAATAACTGTTACAAAGTAAATGTATAACAAAGTAGAGACTGGGAAATATTTCATAGGATTAAGAGAAATAAATAGGTAACAATAATAGATTTATTATAAAAAACATAAAAAGGTGATATAGGGTTGCAATTGATAAACAAGATTAAATGCAGGACCAAAGAATAATAAACAGTAATAAGTGTCCGTTAAATTGGTTAGGGGAAACATGCAACTCTTAGAACAATAAAGGAAAAGATTAAGTCTTAAACTGACAAATATAATAGGTTTTTTTCATTTCGTACCTCACAACAGTTGCTCAAAATGACGGCCAACAAACCCAATACAAGAATGACATTGGCGTATGAGATTCTGCCGCACCCGTTTAAATATTTCTTGCATGTTGCGAATCACACTACAGGTGACAACAATCCTGGCAACCAAGTCAAAGTTTTTGTCCATTCGGGTCTCGTACACCAGTCATCTGAGATATCTCCATATGGAATAGCCTTCATGCTCTCCCCCACGTGTTTAGGCCCACATCCCCCTTAGCTGGCTTCACAGACCACACGTTACCTGTCTCAAAATGTTCGGTAGAGCATCCCCCATGTCCTGTTTACATTTTACACCTTTCACTGAAACACACACATACATATATATATTTCTTTATAATTAATGTAAATTGACATATCTTATCTAAATGGCAAAATATATTTGAAAAATATTATTAATAAACTATTGATAGATTTCAACCTAATTTAAAACAAACATGGGCACAGTGTTTGTTTTTTCTTTATGCTGATAACTTTCCAACTTTATCTCTAGAGGTTTAAGCCATTTTGATCATGTTTGACTATAGCAATCTATTTTAAATCTTTTGAGTTACACTTCTACTTTGTTGTTCACCTCACATAAATGCATTGGTGCACCCACATGGTGGAGTTGGTGGCATTTTCTCCCCCATGCCAACTCCTTTTACCTCAAGAAATTGCAAATAATTTCAATAAAAGCTAAAAAAAAACAGTATAAATATAGTACAAATCAGTGTTTCCCGAATGTTTACTAATTATCTATTTTGTGTACATAAAATAAATGATTGTTTCATATATAATAATTATTTAGTGGTAAGCTAAACAGATGCATGACAAGCGTTAGTAAACGTACAAAAGTATCTCACATCACATTAAAAAAATGTGTTAATTGGTTTATCAGACTTGGTGGGACTTTGTGTACCCCTGCAGGTACACGCACCACAGTTTAACAGTGACGTAACCAGGATTTCATATCACAGGGAGGGAGAGGGGTCTAAAGGAAAGTTCCGCCTTCCCCCATCGTACAAAGGGAGGGAGAGGGGTCTAAAGGAAAGTTCCGCCTTCCCCCATCATACAGCTTTCTCCCGCACAATCACCCCTATTGTACAAATCCCCCCCTCTACCAGTGCAAGTACACATTGCAATTGTGTAAGGTCATGGTTCACTAACTCAAACAAGCATACTATGTTATTATTTTCAAGCTTAGATACTGTAAAAAAAATGCACAAAAATATTATTTATTCAAACAAAAAAACACGAACATAAGTAAAAGTTCAAAATGAAATAACAAGCTTAAGAAACTGTTTAATTTCAAGCTGACGGGATATATAGAGGGGGCGAACAAACACCTGTGAGCCGAGTCCTCAAGGGTCCGAACCCTCGGCCCGATTTTGTCACTGAGCTTAAGAAACGCTAATAAGAGTACTGAAGGTGTGTTGAACATATAATCTATTTTAAGATCAAAATTAACATTTATTGCTCGTAAGATGTAATGTAACTAACAATAAGCCTCTAAAATTCTCATTTAAAAAAAGTGCGGACTTAAGTGCCATTTATAAGTCACGTAAATTTTTCCTTACCTTTTTTTTCACCCCACACTTCCCCACACACACTCCATGTAACACCAAGTAGACATTTAGCCTGACTCCTCCCCCTTCCAATTTTTATTACGTAACTTCTCACATCAAGTGTGACTGTAATTATATCATAGGCTAGTAAATATTTGTTGACACTAAAAGAGGGACTCAGAATTGTAATTTATCTAAGTATGTTAATGTATGTTTATCAACAGTGAAAACATGAACAATATTTGTTTAACATTAGAATATAAGATGTGTTACATAACAATGTGATGTACCCACCCTTCCTCCATGTCACAACATGATTACATTAGATCTTCCCCCATACCTCCCGCTCAACATCAGGAATTGAGGCGGTCGGGGTAAAAACTTGAAAACCCTCATTTGCTAACAAAATATGTTAGCAGTGATTTCTAGTTGCATACTAAAAGAGTTGAAATAAATATAAAAACTGTTTTGGATCAAAGTTTAATCATTCATTAAGTAATCACTTTGTGTGATATTTGTGTTCATATAGTGAAAGTTTACTTTTTTAATTGTCCAGAAATGGCTGTGGCCAGCGAAGGTCAGCTGGAGTTCATGAACGTGACCGACAACACAAGCACAATCCTGCCCCAGGAGTTTGAAGATCTTACGGCCATAGCATTTGATCCAGTCCATCAGATAATGTTCCTCAGTAACAGCAACCACACCAACAACAGTGTCAGTATCTTCCGGCTGGATGTAGGAGGCAGCCATGAGCTAACAAGGCTGGTTCACAGTAAGAACTCTTTTTGAGGTTTTTTGTTGTTGTCATACACTCTGTTTTAAATACAGGCTATAAGCATAAGTAGCTTCTAATATCAAATAGTTTTTAACAGGTTTAGAAGGCTGAATTTTAAGTAAACAAACTAGAGTTTTTATAGAAAAAAGAATAAAGGCTGCTGTTGAAAAAAAACCCATTTATCTCAAGGTCAAGGTCAAAAACTTTTAATCAATTCTGTGGGTGATTTAGATGGCAACAATTTTATTTTCACCGTATCTTAGGTACCCGTTTGGTTTATGCGCATATGTTAACAACATTGATGGAATAAGAATCAGGAAAGAATTTTTGAAGAAATGTACCCTCAACTATTTGCGGAGAGAGTGGGAAACCATTTATAAAGAACTACCTTCGGCACATTTGACCGGAAATCGAACTCTGATATCCCTGTCACTGGCAGTCCAGTCTAACATTGAAGTGATTCATTAGACCATATGACCATCGATTTGGATATTAACCCTCATGTTAACTATCAGCCAAATTCATGTTAGGGACAAACATACTAATTTTACTAATTTTATTAATGAAGATGTAAGTTTAAATATAAATAAACCAATAGGGTGAAATGTGATTGACATATTTTATTTGGCTTGCTAGTTAAGTAAATATCGTTTAAACCAAGAACCCATTAATCATAATATTTACATGTTAAGTGCCAATATGTGCTTATTGTGAACAATCATGATGTTTGGAAATGTTTTTAACTATTATAAGCCCTTTTGAATGAATGGATCTAGAACCGTGCTCAGGATATTGATGAGCAAACCCTATAGGAAGAGACACAGATGGGAGGATAATATTGGAATGGACCTAAAAGAAATAGGGTGTAATGAATTACCTCAATATAGGAATAGGTGGCATACTTTTGTAAGTGTGGCAATGAAATTTTGAATTCGTAATGCTATAATTTAAGTGAGTATGTGCTAAACTACCCCTTAATCTTTGAAACAAAAGCAAATATGTTCAGTATTTTGTTGTTTGTGTTGCATCACCCCAGGGAAAGGCGGTGTCATACCTGGCCTTGCATATGACAGTGTGTCCAGTATCCTGTACTGGACCGATGGTTCCTTTGTGTTCTGGATGAACACGACTCATCCAAACGGTTCAGGAGAAATACTCTTCAGATTTCATTACAATGAGGAGCCTTGGGGTATTACAGTGGATAGTTGTCATGGGTAAGGATGACAAGCCAATATAATACATACTACTTGACATATTAAACATTGCAACCAAGCCATATTTGCAAGTGTCCATAGTTTAAATGGTTGAGCTTTGTGCCTCTTATCTATGATAATGATGATATCCTCAAAAATCACTCAATTCGGCGATTCAAGCATTGAATATAATTATTTATGATTCTGACTCTGAACTTTAAATAAAATAAACGAAATTGGTAGATCGATATAATTTATGATTCTTTAATTTAGGCTGTAAAAAAAATAACAAACACAAAATCTCATGTTTTATATTTTTTAAATTCAACCTAAAGAAATACCTTTAAAGAAGGGATATGACTCTCAACTAATACACAGATGTGTATATATTTGTATTTTTAAAAGCGTTTTCACGATAAAAATTCAAAATATATAAAATTTGCTCGATTCTGGACGGTTGATGTTTTAATACATGCACTCTATGAACTTCTTTTAAAATTACTTCACACTAGAGAGATCTTACTCCAATGCCACACTAGGTGACACATTCCCGACAAACTTACAACCTGATTAAGGAGCTATAACCGGGAATTTGGAAATGTGTATTACAGACTTCAAATGATAAAGTAACTAAATGGTTAAGACATAACTCTTCAAGTTTGGCCTTATGAAACAATAATAGTATTTTGTAAGTGGATTATTTAAATAAATCATGACTTAATAATTATTATTTTTTTAACTTATTAACACAAATAAAATTAGCAGCACTTCTTAACATATTATGTAACTATAATATTTTCCCTTGATACTAAAATAAGAAACCATTTTCTTTTAAAGTGAAAGGAGTGTTTACCAACTTGTCCACATTGTCAAACATTGCATTTGAGTACTTCAAGTATGGCGTAGTGCCTTTTGTTGCTAGGAAAGTCCTCAACTTTGCTCTTTAACATATGTTTGATAGTCTACTCTTGTGTGATACTTGTAAACATTATCTATGTACGCTCTTTTTCAATCAAATATACACTCCTTTTATACCAATGTGTTACAGTGGTGTGCCCAGAGGGAGTTAGGCAGGATATTTGCCCTCCCTCTTATCTTAACTTTTAATTGAATTTAATTTTAAGTTAAAGCTTAAACCATATGAAGTATTCTATAACGTAGTGTAGGCTTACTGAAGATATCTCACATGCATAGGCCAAATTTTAAGAATTAATTTTATGAATAAATGGTTATTAAAACATCATATTTGGCCATATAGAATTTTGTTGTTGTTGTTAATTTCATATCTTTGGAAAAGATCACTTTTAGGTTTTGTTTTATTAAACAAAAATATTATAAATTGAAGCTACATTAATTAAAAGGGCCTTTAAAACTACAATCAAAGAAAATCCAAAAATAAAAACTTCAGTACATTTTCCCCTTATTTTTATAAACCAATTAATTTTTTTTTTCTCCAATGATGTGGCCATAGTGATTACCTAGTCACCAAAATGCAAAGCCTAGTTGTATATAACATTATATGGATGATACAAAACCACTCACTTCTGCGACTAAAACAGTGTTGTTGGGAAGAACTCTCATAGTATGTTCACCCACATATATAACTGCTGACATCCTGGTGAGCAGGGCTTAAAAGTATGGCTCTGCAGTGTAGGTGGTTCCATAACTAAACAGGGTGTCCAGCGATCTGGAAAACAGGGAAAAGTCAGGGGATTTGATCAACTTTCTGGAATTTTCATATAGTCACTAAAATAATAGATCTACACTACTTTAATTTACAATAATCAACTGTCAAAAAACTTTTTTTTTTCACTACGAATTTATTTTACTACAATTGTCCATCTTGAATGTACTAATCTCAATTCTCAAAGTCAACATGAGATTTTCATCAAATCTTTCCACCCCTATATCATGTATTTACCCAAAGTTGAGTCGTTAGTTCATTTGCCCATGTAAGGTGACCTTTTAATGTCTCAATATGCTCTAACTCAAATCTAACTTGGAACACACTATCCAACGGCCCATTGCCTTAGGCTGGCATCCTTTAACTCCTTCATAGAGTATTACGATTTTAAAATGTGTATGTCTAAAAATATGATTACAATAAGTTGAGATCTTAATACAATAATGTTTATAATATAGTGACGGGAAAAGTTGGAAATGGTCTCTGGAAAACCGGGAAAGATCAGGGAATTTTAAAATATAGTTTGGCTGGACACCCTGTTAAAGTTTTGATGGAATTGTTGTAATGCCCAATTATAATTTTAGAGTCGATTAAAACATCGGTTTTTATTTAAACATATATTGATTGTTCTTCTCTGTTTCAGATTTCTATTTTGGACTAATCACAACCACCGAAATGCTACAATTGAACGATCTAGACTTGATGGATCAAACCATGAAGTCTTGGTGCGTGAAGATGTCTTTCAACCAGTAGGTATAGTGGTAGATCAACAAACCGATAAACTGATCTGGTGTGATAATTCTGAAGGTATATACTACAAAATAAAACGAAGCAACTTGGACGGGTCTTATGTAGAAACTATTCTCGAAGGCAAGCACCACTCGCCAGTATCGATAACAGTTGGACCAAAATTTATATACTGGTCAGACTGGACGGAGAACGCTGTTTGGAGCATACCAAAAAACGATAAAGATGGTTCAACAGTACCCCAGATGCTGCAACTCTATAAAAATAATAGCCCAAGAGGAATTGCCGCATGGTGGGACAAGAAAGATTTCAATGCCAAGCAGTGTTATGTTGAAAAAGAAGTAACCTACCCTTCTACAGAGTATCAGAACGATGCAAGTACAACACAAACCGAGATAGCCTCTCAACAAGAGTTGAGGCCTGTCTCCAAGGAACAGTTCTGCCTCAACGAAGGTGTGTTTGTAGAGAAGGCAGGCATCAAATCTTGCCGATGCGCGCCCGGTTACACTGGTATCAGGTGTGATTTGTTTGCTTGCCACAACTATTGTGTGAGGGGGAGCTGCTATATCGATGAGAAAGAGAACCCCTCGTGTCGGTGTTTGCCCGGTCATCGCGGTGAACGCTGTGAACTGGACGTGTGTGATGGCTACTGCCTGCATGGGGGGAGGTGCACTGTGCAGAGTAGAGGGGGTGCAGCTTGTGAGTGTGATGGAGGATACAAAGGTCGTCGCTGTGAGGACAGATGGGATGTAGAGCAACTCTGTGAGTTGTTCTGTTTCCATGGACAAAACTATGTTCCTGTGGAAGGGCTGCTTACGCCAATGTGTTTGTAAGTTGTTGTTTTATTATTACTCACTTATATTTGTTTTTGAATATTTGAGTTTTTATTCAACATCATAGTTTTGAATTAATATACATATTTTATTTGGTTTCTCTTCCCTCCACCCCCGCCTCTCACTTTCTACCTAAAAGTTAACTAAACATTGGGTAATTATTATTATTAGCACCACTTCTTACTACCCGTTTGGGCTATACACACACACTAATGAATAATGGTAGGATGATTGTGAGCTAAAATGGAGGACCTACAGTTTGACATGGAATCCGAACCACGGTGGAGGCTTGGCATTTCACACATTCGGAAGTTGTGATTAATACACGTCTTGTCAGAGGTGAAGGAAGGGTTTGGCAATCAGATAAATCTATGCTGGGACCGAGGATTGAACCCCGGACCCCCAGCACAGAAGTCCGACACCTTAACCCCTATACCTCCAAGTCATCTATTGAGTAGTTAAATTAAAAGTTTTGAGAATTTTTTTTATGTTTAGTGAAATTTTTGGTTGCATGCATTTTAATTATAAAATTATACTTATTAGTCACTTTATTCTTGGTTGACACATTTACTTCAACTATACTCATTTTGCCACTTTGATTGGCAAATCTACTCGATTGCTATTTACAGTTTAATTTTTACAATTTATTTTAGTGTCTAGTGAACATTTTGATTGAATTATGCACACCCATTAGGAAAAAGTGCCTTATATTGCTAGACAACTACTGAGTAAAGTTCTCTTGTTTCCATAAATTAAAAATTTACCTCTGAACAAAAAGTAAGATTAACATTATTGTTATAACCTACAACATATGTTTTTCAATTAAACTCATTTAAGATATAAAATTGGCTTAACATCTTGTGTTTATTTTTTTAGCCAAGAAAAAATTTCACTCGAGAACCATTTAATAAATAATATGCCTTTAAAAATGTGAAATCTTTGTTGCAGGTGTTCAAAATATAAAAAGTCCGGCCATTATCAAATTGTAAATGAGAATATTACTGCAAATGAGTTAAGTGGTGCTATTAAAACGTGTTCAGGGAAAAGTCTCGATTGGTGGGACATTTGTTTGGCCGTGGCTTGTGTGGTGCTACTCGCTATCATAACAATTTTAGTCAAATTAAATTGGCACTATCGCAAACGTCCTCGAATCAAGAAGAGAATAATTGTAAACAAAAATGTGACACCTTTGACGAGCAGGCCTGTTCAGCCAGGCGAGCAATGTGAAATTACTATAGAAAACTGCTGCAACATGAATGTTTGCGAAACGGTAAGAAATTTGTTTGTGGTTTACATGCCAACTTGGTTCATTATATTGCTAGTTTTATGGATGAGTACGTTGAATCCTTGAATTCTTAAGGATAATTTAGATACAAGGATTTTGAAGACAAAAAAAACCCTTAGTTTTCTTTCAAATTTTAAAACTAAATTTTACTTTGGGCTCTGATGGAATGAGATATCTAAGGAATGTATGCGGGAAAACCTGTATTGACAGAGTCGGTGATGAATGGGTGCTGAAGGAGTGCAGCTTGAAAGGGAATCCAATAGGTCTATGTTAAATAGGCGTCTTACGATGATTTGGGCATGTTGAGAGGATGAGTAATGAAACAAATATATGATGGAAGAGTGTGGATCAAAAGGAAAAGGTAGACCATGTAAGACATGGTTAAATGTTAGAGATGAATGTGTGAAAAAGATGAACATTAAGGGTTTAAAAAATAAAAGCATATATATATATGATTCGGTATATGAATGTTGTTGAATAGGAGTATGCAAAGCTAAGGAAGTGTGGAGAAAGTTAGTGAGGATGGATTAGGTATGGAGTTATTTTTTAGCCATATGCAGTGTTTTTTTTCGTACCCCATAAAGGAGCGGTGTGATTAGGTTATTTACAAGTAAACCTAACAATACCTAAGATCATTGAATTATCACTTAAGTGATGTGAATCCACATTTCACACACAAAAAAAGTTACATTATATGAAGTGAAAAATGACAACCTGGTCATGGTTTTTGAATCCGGGACTTTTGGTCTTGCTCGTCAATACTCTTATCTCTGAGCCCTTCTGGTTCATCTTTAATCTAGGGCCATCTTTCACTATTGGTTTTCTTTTTTACAAAACACAAGTATTAATATACCTACTTAATTATTAATAACCTTCTGATGACAGGAAGATTGTTGTTCGATCCTGGTAATTTGAACCGAGGGTGGTTGTCCTAAATGATTTTCCACTTTTTCTCCACACAAATGTGGGTACACTTTCACACTTCTAAATTCAACCTTCCTTATTTCTAACCCAGTAGCATAATTATTATATAAGCATACAACCCAAATGAATAGTAAGTTGTGGTGCTTTGAATACTGGTAAAATACATTCAGAATGGTTCTCTGCCTCATGATTTTCAAAATATTTCTTTTCTCTTCAAGTGAAGTGCAGGTGGATTTCTTTAAAATTCACTTTAATTTCTCTAGTTCACCGTTAACACTTGATGTATACACTTAGTTATTATAAATTTCAAACTTGTTAACATTAAACACAATGAGTTTTCTACATGACTAAGCATATTAAGTTTATGTATTTTATTTTTCTAGCCTTGCTTTGAGCCTCAGTTGCGGTCAACAAAATCGTTATCAAAAAGTGATGAAAAGAAGAATCTTTTAGGGAATATGGAAGACGAGGCAAGTTGTCTTCCTGACCAAGATGGTTTGTACTAAAACTTTCACCGTTGTTATAAACTTGTTGTTGAACATTTATCGAAAATACCTTGTGTTCATTATCGTATACAATTTATTTATAAACAGTAGTTTCCTATCGTGTTGGAAGCTTATTACTGTAGTGAATATGATTTCATCGCCTTGAAATGCAGTCAAATTTATGTATGGATAGAATGAAGCCCACCCGACATATTATATGAAAAAGATGTTAACTTAATGGGACTTAGAACATGAATAAACTGCTTAGAAATAATTATTTATTGTTTAGTTTCTTCCATCTTTTTATGAGAGCAATGTAGGTGTTTTCTAAGAAATACATTTTTGATTGTGGACTGAAATACCAATGACTGCTCAAAATATTGTGGTGACAAATATAATCTGGCAGGACTTAGGTTTGTACGTGACTAATATGTTGCATTTTGTGTCTCGATAATAGTGTACTCTTATAGATATGTCCATGTGCTGAAGTGTGTCAAGTGGTCTTTTTACCACCACACAGCACATTTAATTTCAAAATAGTAAAATATATCAATAAATCTGGTTTTTAGGTGTTATGTTAAATATTTAATCCAAGAGTAATGATTTGTTTGGCCTGTATAAACACTCGATATTTCCAGAATATACTTGAAGTGTTGATAAAACATATATGCACAAATTTAAACTTACAAAATGTTTTTTTTCTCTTAATCCAGTATGACAAAGCCATGGCAAATGTAACCTAAAACATTTATTGAGACATTCGTATAAACGCAACATAGTGGCCATAAATATGCATAAACAAATATTTGAATGTCTTACTTGAAAAGTGCAAAAAATAAAAAACAACATTAAAGAGTGAAAGTGCAACATGACTCTCAATTGTCTCTCCCAAAAATGGACAAAAGTTTTGTTCTAGATCATTAGGAAGTGTGAAACGCTAATCTTCAGTTTATTAAAGAGAGACCATAATCATTTCTCTTTTGTCAGTGGCACGTGTTCTACAAGGAAGAACATTATAGTTTTCATTGCTTGTCGATTTATATTATTACTTTATTTATTTCCCACATATATACAATCACTCATTACTTTAAAGGTTTTCACCATAAATTTATATTTTTAGATGTGAGAGGTAAGATCTGTACAATAATGCTCAGTCTAATATTATGTAATGTGATTTTTTTTTTCTGTTTAAATATCTGAAAGTATAAGTAAATGTAATTAAAAGCATGTTAGGAGTCATAGGGTTGATAAACATATCCAACAGTGTGTACACCAAACTTAGAATGTACATAAACTCATAACTATAATTATACACTGATTTTTGTAGTAAAATTACCTTCTGAAAGTTTTTTCAGATTACCCTTCCTAACAAATTAATGTAAATAAATGTTGTCTGTAGGTAGGTGACTGTCATGACTGCCAACAATTCTTAGTTGCAACTTTGCATTTCTGCCTATTCTAAATTTAATGTACACTCAGATATGTTGTCACCTCTTTGGCTTTTAATAATATATATAAATATATATATATATACTTTTTTTTAAGAAAGCTTAAATATTTCTGATTTGTTTTGAAGGAAACTAATCGACCAATGTAATTTGCGTGTATAACAACTGAATAGTTTATCCTGATAGATAATTCAGATATTCAATTATTTATTCCAGTGTTAACTAAACTTTTGCCAGTTGGGTACCTCTTTCGAGACCACTTCTTCCGGTGCTTAATAAAATAAAAGTAAATATCCTCCTATCGCATCACCAAATTAAAAAAAAGCTTTAGTGGTAAGCTATAATGGGGTAGGGACGAGGACAGAAGTAATTTAGGAAAAATCATCCTTAATACACCTGACTGGGGTTCGAACCTTAATCTCCCAGTCATCAAAGGAGAGTGACACCTTAGACCATACACCACTGAAGCAGGTATCTTATTTACAGCTAATCACTCAACAATTGACTACTTGTCTGGTGGAGCGAGACATGTATACTCTGATAAAAAGGAAGGTGAGAGTAATTAACAATATCGCTGCATGTTGACTAAAGTTTGTCAAATAATAAAACTTAAGCATATACACTATGTTCTTAAAAAATTCAAAAAGCTTGAAAAACAAAATCTAGCATGTAATAACATCTTAAGTAGGTACAGGAATAGCTGTCTCATGTGTACATAAACACAAGTGTTCTATTGCATAGCTAAAATTTAATAGTTAACAAGAGTTTTCCTCATCTAAATTTAAAACTTTAGTTGCTTCTCTAAATCTGGAATAATGTTAAGTCATACTTATATAGTGTCTGATTTTCATAGTAAGCCTGTTATTTGAAAACTGGAAACTTAATGTTGCCACACTCGTGAAAATTAAGTTTTTACAATTGTATTTACATTCTTAGACCATTTAATTAAATAACCTAAAGAAAAATTATAAGCAAACCCATAAAGGAAGTATTAATGGAAGCTTTTGATAAATTTTTGGAAAAACACTTTAGTTGATAAATCGAATAAGATATTTTTAGAATGCAAAAGTTTAGTTACTTTCATGCTATAAAAATCAGGAGTTACCTTCCTATTAATCCACTCCTTAGTATAAAATATATTAGTAAGCATTAAATAAAAATTTTAATACAAATATATAATAGTTAAACTCTTATTATAACATGACTAAAATGTCACGTTCTAAAGTCTTCTGCCGATTGATTGCTTGACAACACAGTTAATGATTCTCTTAGTAATGAAAATTCATAATGCAGGTTGCAGCCAAATTATTCTCAAAATAAACAACCATCAGATAAACACAATCTAAACAGTGGCACGACATGGAGTGGATAGGAAGGGTTAGTATTTTTTAGAAAATCCTAGCTTTGCCACTGAAGCTCAATATTGTTGATATTACATTTAGTTCGGAATGACGCGGTCTCAAGAGAACTTAAAATATTTCTGTCACTAAACTTACTTTACTATAAAGAAAGGTAACTTTATTGATACTGAAATAAAAAATTGTCTCCAAAAAGTGTTTTAAGAAAAAAAAACCTTTTTTTTTATTAAGAGTTATCTAAGCTATGTTTCCTTCACATCGAGGCCACACCAACATTTTGAAAATAGTTTTTGTGGGTCAAGTGAAAATTAGTGTTGAACACGTGAATCATTACCATGACTGAAATGTACCACCAAGTCTTTGTCGCATTGCTCACCACACGTCAGTACTTACTGACCAACAAACTGATCAATGAAAAAAATAATCAGTATTAGTTAATTTATGTTTGGTTTGTGTATTGTATGTTGTTTTTTTTCTCTCTCTCTCTCTCATGGTATAGCATTTTATTTTTACTAAAAGTTTATAATTGGGATGAAAATAAAAGTGTTTTTGTATATCTTTTTTTAGACTTTAAAGGTTAAATGCAAGAAAAGGTTTAAGGCAAGTCATTTGTCTTATTTTTTTAATTGGCACTATAACTCACATTTAATAAATTATGTATGGAACCAAGTGAAACAAATCAAACTATTTAGTTTGGAATTCATATGGATAGCTTGATTAATTTGGTACAAGTCAAAACATTTTATTTTTAACTCTTTAATATTTTAAAGGTCCCAAGTACTTGAGAAATATCCTCACGCTGCTGTATTTCTTTTGCCTATGAGAGGTCCAAAGATTAAAACCCACCCAAACAATCTTCAACTATCTTAAAATGATTTTGTTGTCAACTTGTTAAAAAAAAAACTTTATTTGTTTTAGGAAAGCAAGATCTATGATTTCTATACGTCTTTTGATTTAAGCTTTATTTAAAATAGGCTAATTTTACATTTTAATTTTGTAATTAAAAAACATTATAAACCTTAAAAATGTAGGTTTTTGACATGTTGATACCTTTAACCTTCATTTTGGTGTGCACAATATTAAAAAAAAAACGATGGATTTATAGATGTCTGCAATGCATCTCAGCAATCTGGTAGGTGACCTTAAAAAAATCCAATTGGGGCTCTGCGAGTACTCGAATTTCAAGCCGAGTCATAATTATGAAGAAACATTAATGAAAAAGTAATATTTCTGAAAATTCAAAACAATGTGCTACTGTGTTTGAAGAAATTAAAGGTTGACTTCCTTCACTATCACTTACCTTATATTACTGTGCAGTGTTTCAACACTCTTATTGTACATTTCCAAGCCATCATGCGATTATTAATTTTATTAGTTTTTTTAAAATAATTGTTAGTGTAATTTTTAATGTCCTTAAAAACATGAATGTTGAAAAAATGTTAATTATTTTTTCTACTAGGCCCTCTCTTTTTAGTGTCCTTTTTTTAAGATTGATTTTTTTTTCAAGTGTAATTTCTAATTTAAATCGGATATTTCTGTGTATTAACTTTTTTTATAAAAGTATTTATATTTATAAAAATGAGTGTCATTCATATTTTAAGAACATGTGTTATTATATTTTTAAAAACAACTGAAATTTTAAAATTATTAATATATTCAAACTCAGAACCTTTTAGAAATACTAGACTCGAATGAAAAAAACCCAAGCTCGCAGATCCCTAAATCAGATACACTTCTAGAGGACAAAAAAAAAGTTAATATTAATACTCAAATTGCTAATTAAAGCAACTTTTCACATCAATGAGCGTGTTGCTCATGCCAAAGTCCCTAATGCCTCTTTGGTCTTGTTTATGAAAAGAACAGCCATCGCTCTGTGCCGCCAACCAATAACAAGTTTTGGTATTGGACTTGTAGATTATGTTTAATCAAGTGTTATATGAACTAAACAAAAAAACACTTCTATTTTCACCAAGTGATATATTAATTTTTGTAAACCTTAAAAGCCCAAAGAATTTAGCAAGGATAGAAAATAATTTGATTAAATTCCCATAAATATTAATTTGAAACCTTTCCCAAATAGGCAAAACTAGATATATGTAACTTATTTATAACTCCCACTAGATTCTTTGCTATACCAATTTTATGTACATAATGTGTAATCTTGAGGCAAAAAAAAAGTAGGTATAGTTATCAAATGTATATAAGTTAATTATTTAGAGTAACATAAATAGTTTTATCTTTTATAGGTTTTGTATTCAAGATCTCTTTAAATGGCTTCCCTTAGTGTATATTTTTTTAATTGTTGTATTACCTAGACAATTTTGTGTAATTACTTAGATTATATTAAGACACATTAGGGGAAGGGTTTATTCAAGTTATCACACTTGGTTTTTATGGCACATTACTTTATTGTTAATTTATTTTGTAAGTTTTCTACTGCAGCTAATAGTGCATTTAAAAAAAGTGTTAACCAATCATTTGAATAGGATATTTCAAATATTTGTTTTATTTTTGCACAAAAGGCTTAAAATGAAATACTGAAAGTGTATCAGGAGTGTTTTGTTGTATTTTTAATTTTCTCTGATTATTCTGTCACAGTTGAATGGAGTTATGTTTTATAACATTTATAAGGGTTATAGTTTCTCAAGAGTATATTATTTTTTATTCTTATCCAAGGATTGAGCCATTAATTTGAAATATTGAATTGTTTCTTCAGGGTAGCTGTACTTAAAAATTATTTTGACAGCTAATGTAGATTGTAACAATTTTTGAGAGGAAATAGTCAGATGTTAAAAACATTAAACACAAATATTGTAGGCATATTGTACTTTTTATAATTTTTATATACATTTTAATTCATTGCAATTCAATTCTGTATGCATTGTCCCTATATTTTCATCGGAGTGTACTGAAACTAAAACTCATTGATTATAAAATATTTTGTCATCATTATTTCAAAATATACACATGCAAAATTTTGTGTCTTTGAAATTCCACAAAAATAATGCTTTGTGTGAGTTCACAAAATTGGGATAAGATGATTATTACTGCCAGCATAAGAGTTTAAAATTGTTTTTACCTTTATGGAAAATAATTACATTGCAATAATGTTTTTTGTAAGAGCCACATCAGTCATTTCCTCTAGTTCTACTAAATAATATGTTGTGTTATGCCTTTGGAAGACAAAAAAAAAGTAAATCTAGTTGCAAACAATAAACAAGATCACTGACTTGTTAAAAAAAAGGCCATTAAAAAGAGGAACACAATTTGTATTGCTTCTACTGGACAAAGAGATACTAGCTCTTTAAATGTTCTTTATTTTGTTTGTCTTTGTCTCTTCTTTTCCCTTCCTGAACAGAACCTATGATGAAGGAATTGGCAGTAATGATACATATTATTTATTCTTTTTTTATTCACATTTTTATCCCTTTGCTGTACCTCTGATATCAAAATGCAAATATATGTAGAAATTTAATATATTAAGTTATTCTGACTATTTCAGTCTGAAAAGTATGGCACCAACATTAATAACATAACCTGTACTTAACTATTCGAGGAAACCCTTTTTTAAAACTTAAGGTTGGTACTTAGTATCATGCATTGAAAAGTGGTGTAAAGAAAAAGGGAAAAAAAAATATTTTTTGCATCATATTTCCTGTGTTTACACCTTTTAAATATTCAGATATATGTTATTTATTTCACTGTAAAAGCTGTATATTTTTTACAGGAAATATCAAAAGTGCCATGAAATAGATCAAACAGGAAACTTATTTAACAATGCTGTTTGTGATGTTAGCTTTTAAACAATGAGAAGTGATTTTCCAATTTGTAATACTATGTAAAAATATAGTTAATGCTGCAGCTAATTGAAAATAACATTTTTACAATATAAAAATTTAAAAAATGTGCCTATTAGATCAAACATTTATATCTTAAAATGGTGAAAATATCATATAGTAGAATGCTACCTCTTGACATCAAATGTGATATTAATGTGTGTGTGAATATGTTTGTGCTGTGAATGCATAGGTTTAGCAAGTTCCTTTAGTAAATGTACATAACAATATGACAATTAACTGAAGCCAAAATGTATTTTCATGTTGTAATGTAATAAAGGTCTTATATTTGCGCTCACAATATACATCATCCCTTTACAAACAAAATATTTGAAAAATAAAAATACCAGTATAACTTGATTTTCAACATTTAAGTTAGAATTAATATTTTTGATTGCAAATTTTTAAACAATATTTTAGTATGCTTTATATTTAATGTAAAAATTACATTTATATAACAAAAACAATTTATGTGGTATAAGAATCATCTTAACATGTGCCATAATTGATCCTACACAATAGTTAACCTTTACCAAAACTTATATTGGGAATGGAATAGTAAAAAGGTTTGTAATAACATTTTAAGATGTGTATTTTTCATAGTTATTATTGGCACATCATTTGTGTGCTGTAATATTTGTATATAAATTATAAGTTGATTGTATTTGTGGTACAATTTTGAGACCTGATTACTGTGACTGCAATAGTTAGAAATGGATCAATTAATAAAGACAATGTGTTTTACTTAAATATTTCTATTATTACTATTACCTAAATAATAACACAAGTGTTATAAATTTTAAATAAAAAAAGGGTGTGGGGTTGCAAAGCTTCAAAAACTTTTCCCTTCCATTTTAAAGTAAAATTTTCTGCTATGTCCATCACAAATTTAATTTGAGTAAAAAAAACCTGCAATAATTATATATAATACCTAAATTGAGTATATTTAATAGTTACACAAGATATTTTGACTTTGATTAGACTTTGCTTTGAATTGAAAAAAGTGGTATTTGGACACTTCTAAATAATATTGATAGTCAAAACTATTGAGGCCCAAGCCTGTTATTTTTTTTAATAAATGTATATTGAGTTGAGGTTATGAAAAGATCTTGCATATAATAAATTGAAATATGAATAAGTAACTGATAGTTAAAATCTGATTACCAAACCCTTCCTTCACCTCTGACAAGACATCTTGTGAATGTGGGGAATGCCAGGCCTCCACCGTGGTTCAGGATTCCACGTTAAACTGTAGCTCCTCCATTTCATCTCACAATCACCCTACCATTACACATTAGCGTAAGTGCGTATAACCCCATTTTGATAGTTAAAAAAGAAAAATCCAACCTGTAAATATCTATAAAGGTTACATGGGAGCGAAATTAAGGGAGTTTAGGCCTGTATAGGGTAACCTTTTCTTATTACATGTGTACATTTATTTGTTTTAATAATAAATGAGACACTGCTGAACATGGCCACCTATAGAAGTTATACATACACCTTGTCTGGATGGACAAAGTTTTTTTTCTTAAATGGCATCATTTTCTCTTGACACATGTAGATACATTTTATTTTATTGTACCTTCCTCATCTCATTTGTGTAAATAGGTGAACAGCTTAAATTCAAGGTTGGTACTTAATATCATGCATTGAAACTTGGCCCTGCACAACAAAAATGTGTACTTTTTTTTAGTATGATTATTGATTATAATTAGTTTCTTAAATTTTATTGACATATATATATTCAGCAAAAAAAAAAAAAAANNAAAAAAAAAAAGAAGCAAAATACCAATTATGATCAACACTTTAGAGGATCAGTGGCAGGAAATCTTTCTCTTGACCTGGAATACCTCTCAATGAACATATGTAGAAGCATACTTTTTTTTTGGCATTGCTTTCTTACCACTCGTGCGGGTTTATACACTAATGATTTTAGGAATTGGAAAGGTTATAGAGAAAGTGAACCTGCATTTGCATAAAGAGAAAGTGGAAAACAATTTTGAAAAAACCACCCTCAGTACAATCAACCAAGATCCATCATCAACAGTCTAGTCTACTGTGAGAGTAGTGCTTTAAACCATGCCACCACTGAAGCGGGTTGTATGAGTCATTTTTCTGACACCAAAAGTGTGCTAACCTTTCCTTCGTCTATAGAGATAAAAAGTTAGCAAAGTATTGAGCTTCATTTATCATTTGCATGCATAAAAATGAAATTGTTAATAATTTGATTTATATATAAAAATTATAAATAATTGTTAATGATTCAGTCATTAGCAGAATACCATTAAATAGTCACTTTCAAACTGTCAAACAGTTTATTACACCTGCTAAATCAGTCTTCACAGGGTGCTTGCATGTTATAACGATTGTATAAAATATTTTGTTTGGTTAATTCAAACTTCTAAAGTGTAGCTGGGGTTGATTAATTTCACGCAGCACTCAACGAGCGATACTGATCCAGAATGAGATCCGGAATATGTTTGGTGATTGCTTCCCTAGGGAGCGCAGCATAGTGAACAAAGCTTTCGATAAAGTGGAGTGTGTTGACTACTTCACTGGGTAGCTCTGTCGGTTTACTACTACTGCTGCTGCTAAAAACAAATGCACACACCACGATTAGGAACAGTTTCATTACACCAAAATTTCCCTATAACCATGATTAAAAGACAAAATTTGACTCTTATTGAGAATTTTAGGTCATAAAAAAACAACACAAGACTTGCTATCGGGAATAATATAGGTGCACATAATATTGCAAACTATACATAAAAAAAATCCAACACCTTGGTTTAGTCGGTAGTGTGTCTGTCTACTGAGTCTAAGAATCCTGAATTCAATTCCTGGCATGGCCGAAAAAATATCATTGGTGAAATGTGGGTTTATCCTTTCACAGTGATAAATCAATAGCCGAGGACTGGATGTTGTGCTTGTCCTAGTCTTAAGTTAGATTATAAGGCATATGAAGCTACGATAGGCCTAACAAGCAGGTAGTAAATATAATATGACCTGAATAAAAAATGGAACCAGGCCAAAGGCTGATAACAGTAATGGATGTAAAATACAAAGGCAAATAATAAAAAACAAAACAAATAATTTATAAGAGATATGAATGGATGTAAAATACAAAACAAATAATTTATAAGAGATATGAAAAGTCACTGGATTGTAGTGTGAATAGGAGAGTGCAATACTTTGATAATGATCAATCAAAATTAACAGTTTTAGTGTTCGACTATCCTATATAGAAGATCAACCCCACACTGCAATCTAGTTAGTATTCAACACTCTTATGTTGAAGAAGGTAGCGAGATTCGGTACCCAAATTTGTGTGTGTGGAAGGCACGGGGGAGGGTCTGATGTGCTTCAAATATTTATTTTATTGTGTGTCCAGTGGCAGGAAACTGTGTGTGTATTATTATTATTACTATGTGTAGTGTACACTTTAGGAGCATGCAAATATTGAAAATATTGAAAAACAAAAATAATTCTTAATGTCAATTCTCAAAATATTTGCTATCAAAATCCTAAAACTACTTTAAAAAAAAAAGAAATTTTATTATTCTCATCTTTTCTATGATAATGTATCCAAGCATAACTGGTTTGTAAGGAGTATAACAATGACAAGGGCGTAGCCAGGAATTTTTTTCACCAGGGGGGGGGGATATAAAATCAAATTTCGGCAAATAGATATAAAACCTTATATTTTGAGATTTTATGTAAGAAATAAATTTAATATGTTATGTTTTATCTCTCGTGGCAGATTTTAAAATATTTTCTACCCCTTGGGGGGGGGNGGGGGGGGGGGAGCGGGAATATATCCCTGGCTACACGCCTGAGCAATGAAATAAATAATGTTTAAAAGTAATTGATATTAATTAACACACTTAACTAGGGTTGTTATGTAGTAGAAATTGTTGCGACAACGCACCCTTTTTTCACCTGTCACAGGCGGCCTCGTCAGCTGACAACTAATTTCAACAAATTTGTATTTAAAGTGTTTAAAAGATCAAATGCTTATATTAGAAGTACTCACTTCAGGCTGAATGCTATATGAGATTTAATAAACTGTCCCATGTATAACAGATACTGGTTCCTGACCTCAGGATGGAATTGCTTCAGGATAGTTTGTATGCCAACAATGAAGGGAACCCCATCTATTGGGTCTTGTGGTTTTTTACACACTAGACCTAGTGGACATAACAAAATATATTATATTCAAGAACTAGCATCTTCAGTCATACATAGATAAAAATATTATACAGTTGTGTTAAGAGGATGGAAATGGATGTTCTTTGTGTTTGTAAAAATGTAGTCATGCACACAAAAGAAAGATATTCAGGACGGGTTGTTTTGGTTCTTCAATAACTTCGTTCAACCAGCTCTTTAATACTGCAATAGAACCAAATTTGGTTCAAAACAAGCTGATTATTTTTCTATAAAAACTGCAAAAACACCCCCCTTAATTCATGTTTCCTACAATCCCACCTTAAACAAGTGTTGTTATTCTTCTTATTCCTAATTATATATTTGCATCCAATATCCTTTTCCTGTGTTTGCTCTTTATGTTTTTCCTTTTACATGTTCCCATCCATGTGTCCTATCATTCTTTATAAAGTTACATTTTATCGCTTTTGTGTTTTTTGGTTTCCTCTTTTAGTAAGTTGCGTTGTGCGTTTCACACTTCTCCTTGATGAGTTCTAATAGAATGAAACCTGGGTTTAAGGAATGGGGGTAATGATTGGCCAATGGCAGCAATGTAGGGTGTGAACTGTGTCCTTTTCATTGTAAAAGCAATATGTGTTCATTTCCTTTTTTATATGTTTATATCCACCTTTCCTGTAACTTCTTACAAATATTATAAAATTACCTCATAAAGTGAAAAGAGGTTTTCCTTATAGAGATCTATTATATATTCCTAATTTCATTAAATTTGGAAGAAGGTATAGGAAAGGTGGATAGAAACATATAAAAGGGAGACAAACACAATATGGCCTTTACAATGAAAAGAACATAGTTCACACTTTACACTGCTGCCAATGGACAAGGAGGTAATGGTTGCCTCTTAAAGAAAATTGATCGTCACCGCCCAATCCCCCGACCCAGGTTTCATTCTATCGGAACTCATCAGGGAGGAGAGTGAATTGCGCAACACAACTTCCTAAAAGAGAAAACCAAAAAAACAAAAGGGGAGAAAAAAGGAAAATGGTAAAGAATAGTTTATTTACTCACTTTTATCCAAACATAGTCAATCATAGGAGTGTGCAAATGGGATTATTTATTGAATCGAATATCAAAATTTCGAACAAATACTGAATAGTACAAATCATATAGTGGATTTTTTTTTCAATTTCGTTAAAAAATTATTTTAATCATTAAATTCATATTGAAAATAAAACTTTATATTTAAGGGCCAGTCCTATTACTAACGGATAAATATTGCTTTTGGGAGGTTAAGGTTAGCGATCAGATAAAGGTTATCAGACACTTTAATATTTTACCTATTATTAATTGAATCTATCTTCCGGATAGCTATCTGTAGAATAAATATATTTTTTATGCAGAAAATATATGGTTGGTACTGTTTTCTGGTGCGTGCATGCATATAAAACCCTGCTGCTACCATTACAACCTAGCGAGTAACTACAGCACTCAACATTTGTAAATAATGGCGGCTAAACAAGTGCAAGGAAATAGATGGTGTCACGTGGGCCCAGAAACTAGCTTGTCTTGCAAGTATTAATTTTGGTGTCTGTCAAAATGTGGTCAATAGTTAGGTACAACATTTACAAAATTTAATTTATTGTACTCACATTTAAATAATCTGTTCTTATATAACTATTACACTACAAATGGCTTGTGAGTTTTTATAAAAGTGAATTAAATGTTCTAACTTCATATATAATTAGAGCCTGGACCTGTGCCTACTAAACACGTGAACCAAGATTTTAACCTAAAAAATACATTCTGATTGGCGAAACCTTATGAAAAACAAAGCGTCACTATGGCAACAACCATTTTAACTTTCGGATAAAAGTTATCAGGTACTTAAACCTCTCGATAAAAATATGATGGATAAATATATTTTATCTCATAGATAAAAGCTATTTGGCAGTTATAAGGCACACTTTTAACTTATCGACCAGATAGAACTATCTATTGGGCAGATTAATATTTATCCAGGAGTCATAAGACCGGCGCTAAGTATTTGGCAGAATGAAAAAATATACTTCAAAACATTGTTATTTGAACTTGTATTAATAAAAAAAAACTGAATTCAAAACAAAAGTCAGGAAATTGAGAATAATTTTTGATTCAGTTTTTAGAAAACAGTTTTCATCTATAATACATTTTTTAATTTTGTGATAAGTTTTCGACAGAAATTTAAAAATTGCATGGAAAATCTTTAACTGGTCAGTGTAGAGATTATACTCATTTGAAGTAAACATTATTATTATTATTATTATTATTATTATTAGAAAAGGTAAAATAATGGGGTGATTAATAAACAAGATCATATTTTGATTCCTTCATCGTTTCTATTATTTCAAAGTGTATTTCTCATTTTCTAATATGTAGGGCCTACTTTTGTTTGTGTTATGATTAACCTAAAGTTTAGTTAAAGGTGTACTAGATAAATTAGGAGTGAGTTAGTTTCCTGTTGCTTTCCTCACTTAGCCAGAAATCATTGTCAATCCCATCGAGATGCATACACCAACTGGCCCTACAAATGACACCTCCACTCCATGCCACGAAAGGACTGGGTATATACTGAATGTTATAATTCATATCATTTATATTTCTGCCACTTTCATAATATATAACACCTAAATTTAATAAAATAACACAACAGTAATGAATGATAAAATTAGATCTTGACACCCTTTAAATGTTATTTAGGCTTGAAACCATTTAAATGTTCTCTAGCTAAACAGGACTTTTTTTTTAAAGAAATTTACGACAACTGTTTGACCTTGATACCTCAAATATTTGACCGTTAATTATTCGAAATTTTGAATATTCACACACCTCTAGCGTCAATCAGTCTAAATGTAATAAATAGCATCCAGTAATAACATTAAGTATAATAAATTATCTTACCAATGTTCTTTATGTAGATCAACTTGTTGACCTGAGATATGGTGAAGAGAAATGTTAGCAGTGAGAAGAACTGCAGGTTATTGGTGGTGATGTAGATCTTAGAGTACGGGTCACTGATTCCCGCCCAGTCGCAGTATGTGGACAGTTCATACAGCAGAGGATTCTCTTCTTTAGGGTATGGTTTCATGGGGTCCTTGTAGTGCCTTTGGATCTCTGTCAGCAGAGCACTGTCGATCAAAACAGGACACAATCACAAGTTATTGGAAATGGTTGGGAAGTGAAAGGATGGGGTCCAGACAAGGCCGTAGCCAGCCAATAATTTCAGGGGGGGTTTGGTGAGCACATACCCCAATTGCTGGAAGATAAAAAACATTATAAATGACAAACGGTTCTAGAAGCTCTCTGAAGTGTTTTTTTTGATAAAATAACCCCCTAGCTGCCGAAGGGCAGGAAATTTTCTAAATATTAAACACTTTTTGAAGCTCTGTGAGGTTTTTTATGGTAAAATAACCCCCAAAATGCCGAACGCTAGGAAAATTTCTAAATATTTAACACC